>JAMKCH010045050.1:0-12005 GCA_023653785.1 Ophioderma brevispina | reverse complement strand
TAAGTTTAAAGGTATCTTTAAAATTTTATAAAATTACATTGATTTAAAGTATGTTGGGTATATTTGCCCTCTTGGCATCTTCTCGTGGTTACAGGGGAGGGGGCACTTTCTCCACACACTTCAATGGGGGACAAAATTCCAGATGCTACAAGATTAGTCACGGAATTGAGGATTTTGACTTGACTAAATGGCTAATCTTCACAGCTATGTACGTGCTAAAGATAAGAGTTCCACTGGCCTGTCTTCCTGTAGAAGACTTAATAAAGTCTTCACAAGCGGGTGTGTGGGTTTCAAATGTAGATACCTAATATGGTTGTCCCATTTGAAGAACGTACTCATACACAGACTCTCTGTCAAAAGACAGTGCGACACATACCTTAGGAATACCATTGTTGTCCTGTATGTATGTAAGCTGCAAATTCGTTTGCCCTGTCTGGACAGAGAGGTGGGTAACCCAGAACCTTCCACCGTTACCCTTGGTAAGTAATCCTGTCACGTTGTGGGCAGTTAAAAGATCCACTTGAATCCATGGATTGGTATCACTTGGGTCATTTACCCAGTAATTCGTTCTCTGAAGTCTTGCATAGAATGGGTGACGGTCATTTGTTACAACAAATGATGACGCAGTAATGCTTGTATCGGGTATAGCACCGCTGATCATACCTAGTGGATGTGGACATTCTGAAAGACGAAAATAGTGCGCCCTCAAGATTTTTCAAATTGATATTTTTGCATGGTTGTAAAGCTTTTATATATTTTAGCCCTCATTAGAAATGATTAAGCCCAAATCAGTGACCTTATGGGTAAACAGGATGCCACCCCGGGATGGTTTTATTCAGAAGACAGTCATAATGCCGATATTGTCGTTAATCACTGATATGGGTGTGTGTTTCGGGGTGGGGTGGTGGTGCTGTCGCCATAGTGTGTAATCTGTTCACTGAGTCCTTGAGTTTCAGCCCAGGGGCCCTCTTCTCAATGACAAGAGGGTGTCATCCGTGTCCAAGCATTCACAAAAAGCTCCCTACCCTAAGCAAGTAATTTATGCAATCATTACCCCATTAAAAAGCCAGAACCATATAATTCGTTCAACCTTATAGTACAAAGATTACTAACTTCATACTATTTTTTGCACACCACTGGGGAAAGTTAGTTTTTTTCCACCAGAAATTATTCGAGGAAAGGTATTCAACCAGAAAAATGTATTAACCAACCCTGCTCAAGACTGGGCACGACTTGTGGAGAAAAGTCGACGATATGGCCGCGAAGCGGCTATGGCGATACATAAGCGGCTGGGGGTTGTAGTTAGGGACCCAAGGATCTTGAAACTTAAATATTTTGTCCGGGCTGCTATAAAATGTTGGTGACTAGTAGGGGAACACGTAGGGGAACATCTTGGGTATCAGAAAACTGATGTAGGATGATTTTTAACGATTCGAAAAAACTAGAATCCAAGATAATTGTCCAAATGGCCCGCCGACGATTTGACTAACGAACGATTTTAGCTGTACATTTTGATTGCAATCTTCAACTGGAACACAAATTATGAATTCATCTGAAGAAAATTAAATTTCCACACGCTGCTATCAAATTTGGTTGAAGAATTATTTAAGGGACATATGTTTGGGAAAGGAAATCACATTTTTAGCATTTTTAACCAAAAAATGAAATATTCGGATCTATATGTTCCTTTGATATGGGCCCAGAAACTAATCGTCAATATTAAGCCAATTTTTTTCTACAAATTTGACGGAATAAGACGTTTTAGTCATATATTAAAATTACAATTATGTAAATTATTCAGAAACGGAGAGAGTAACGAAATATCAACAGTACACAGAGAAGTCTGTTTACTGAAGCACTTTCTGCTTTTCCGCAGGTGTCAAAACTTAACCCAAAAAAGCTTTTCTGACACACACATACATACGCACATGCTACGCAAGTCTTAAACGCGTAGTATACCGAGAAAATGCTTGTTAAACTGACTGCCTTAGATAGTTTTAAAAAAAATTAGTCCACGCCACTTCACGAGGCCCAGGCTTCAATTTGCCATATTCACGCGCGAATTTGTCAGACACATGAAGATAAAACATCAGTTTGGACCAAGTTTACTATTCTAAATATGAGTAAAGGAAAATACTGCAACGACGATAAAAAATTCAAGAACGACAAATATTTAGTAATTTATTTTTAAAACAAAAGACAGGATTAGTACCAGGAATTTGTTGTTGTTAAAAGACATTTTTTTCACTTTTAAGGTGAACCTGCTTTAACGAGCTAAGACAAACTTGGAAAGGGTTAATTGACAGCGGGTACATAAAAGCCTTTGTTTTCAAAAACTAGTGGACCGTATCAGACAAAAATTTGACCAGACTGTACGAGCTAGTCGTCATCAAAAATGTTATGAAATTTGAATTAATTCTCAGTAATTGTGAAAATCATGCGAGGATTGCATTATTTGGGGACCACGGTATATTTGGAGGTGAAAGTGACTTTTAGCAGGAAACAGTGGATAGCTTTAGGATAAATTGTCAGTATCTTTCTGGTTTCATAATAAAACCAAGATTTAAGGTTTTGTCTTATTATTTATATTTTAAAAATGTTAAAATTCAAATGGTTAGCAAGCTTACCGTTAGAGCAAGGGTCTCGGGTCGATCTCAGGGGGGGACCACTCCTGGATTAATTCGGGAACTCATTTGAGATTTTTGATTGTATAAATCAGATATTGATTAAAACCTGAATGCCACTTTCTCAATGGTTTAATTTGAAATGGGCAAATGAACATGAAGCTTGCACTACCCATTCGGTGTGTGTTTCGTGTCGTGTGTTGAATGTTGCAATATGGCGCTGTTTAAGCTGCTGCCTCCAAGTTGCATTGGTTTTGTCTAGTTAATTATTAACTTGTTTAAAAAAAAACCATTTACACATTTTAAGTACTATTTAAAATAAACATGGATTATTATTTATTTTTTGACGTTTTATCTTCGCTCTCTCGTCAACCCGGCATGGGGTCGCTGCAAATACCAGACATACTTGACGGCTAACAGGAGTTTTCCCCGCTCAAAGACATCCCCGTGTGGCAGCAATCTGGTTTGGTGGTTGATTGACGGGGTCCAGTGCTGTCTTGTGAAATAATTCACATTCATGATGGTGTTCCATCAGTCTCAGATTCATCTGTGCGGGGAGGTTCAAAATATTGACTGTGAATGGCTCCTTCTGATCTGTGGTCTTGATCACCTCGACCCACTCAGATGGTCTTGTCACTCTGGCAATGTGCTTCTTTTTCTGCTCTATTACTCCCAAAAGTTCTGTCACGTGGCATTCTAATATGGCCAGGAATCGGGTAGTAGATGTGGGCTGACATTAGGCGCACTTGCAGATATAGTTCAGATAAGCGCACAAATACCTGTTCTTATTCTGCGAGAAAAACAGTTGTCTGCAAAGATGTGTAGTGATGTCACAGAGTGTGAGGGATTGTTTATGTAGTCATTTAAACAGGATATCACCTCATTAGGTCCTTTGGCCGCGTAATGTTTGAGTTAGTACATTGTGGCTTCATCATCAACAATATTGTGAATACATAGGTTATGTACCCACAACTGTCTCTTGTAAGTGCCTGGCCAACTCCAGTAAGTGGCAGCGGCAAGTTTTTCTGTAGTCCATGCAAATAACCGCGCGACTATTGGTTGGATCTTCTTTGGCAATTTTGACACACTCTTGAATTGCTTTTGAAAAGTCGACTTCGTTGATGGAGTTCACGCTGCCTCTCAAGTTCAGTGACACGCGCAGAATCCCCCCCATTTGATTCGGCGGCCTTAATCTGTGCATGGAACCCATTCACATTATCACAAAATATCACTCCTGGGTATCCAAAAGATATGTTGAATTCATGGGTGAAAATGTCTTGATAAAGCCATCGCTTTGCTGTTTCTTCAGTGCGATCTGGGTTGTCTTTCAGGAATAGTCGGTGCATTGTGGTAATTCAGGGATGCATTCACGATATTTTTGGTAGTTTGTTGTGATCGCTGTAAGGCTTTCGCGGGCTGGGAAATGGGACTTATATGTCGTCTCATCCTGTTCCTAATGTCATCATCAACTCGCACATGATTGTTATGTTTCCCCGCCATCTAGTATGGGTTGGTCAGTCTCCAAGACTTTACTTCGCCAACCGCGATGTCTTGATGCCATGCAAGGCACAGAATGACTTCTGGCACACAGTTTGCGTGTTATCGACTACAGTTGAGGGGTATACACAAAAACTGCTCTATCAGCGGCATCTCCTACTCCATTCCCACGTCGTCTCATATCACTCTCTTGTTGTGACTCGGACACATCCTCTGAGATAATGTTCTGCTTCTAGTGGTCAGAAAGTCATAAAATCTTGAATAAATAATGCTCCTTTTCTTCTTCTGTGAATTTACGGCAACAACGGCACGCGCAGTCCAACAACTGCTGTTTTCGCTGCAGGAATCTCCTGCCAGACAAGTTGTTGAGCACTCCTACAGAATAAAATAAAAGTAAACAGAAAACATAATATTATAATATTTATTAAGTTTACAAGGCCTAATTATTAAACGAAAACAAACAAAAAACAAAACAAAAACAAAATACAACACAAGGAAAAAAACACAAAAACCTAATCAAAAATAAAACAAAAAACAAACAATATACAACTCTTCACAAAACAAATTAAAGTGTCAATAAAACATGTATTGTACAAAACAACAAATATAACAATAACAAAAAACATAAAAAACATATATAAAAACTAAAAAACACATAACAAAATAATAAAATTTTTGGTTTATTTTTTCCAGCAAAGGTAACTAAAATCACACACAAAAAGTGTTTAAACTGTAGACTTTGAAAATCTTCAAAACGGGCAGAGCAAAAAAAGAGGTGCGAAGTAATGCGGTATCCCAGAGTACTCACGCGCCATGGACGCTGTGACCCCGCTTATTACATGCGAATTAAACATTGTATCAGCCACAAGTTACATGAGTTACGCATGGTAATATTTGCTGACTGGCACAAGAAAGTTTGGGTCACATTTTCGTGATTTCCTGCAGTTTTATTGTCAGTACATGTATTTTCCATATTGTTTGATGTACAAGAAAATACTTTGTTGTTTATTAATACAGCCTTGGCCAAAAAATTGGAAACAAAATAAAATCGTACAAAATTTGACAAACGCACATATTCCATTCTTCTAGAAACTGTAGCATAAACCAGAGCACTGCTCAGTTCTTAGATATTACTTCAAAATGACATTTAGGCCTACATTGCTCTTTTCAGAAAAATTAAAACAAAACTTTGTTACATACCTTTATTCATTAACTCTAATTTTGGTTTTCTTCCAATGGTTGGATCACTTCTCCTTCTTTTCCCCACATTCTTGTTCACATTTTCTTGCAAAATAGGCCAAAATCAGACACTTCTCCAATTTCCCTCAGTGTTGTGTGTGTTGTTACTAAGAAGCAGAGACATTGCTTGCCTTGGGGAATAGTGCGTGACAGTGAATAATTTCCAGGCCATGGTGGCTTTCACGCACCTTGACTGACTTCTTCCACTACAATGATGTACTTGACTACTCTTCCACAACAAAAAGGGTTGCTCAGAAACAGTAGGGGGTTGTTAGGGAATTTGAAATTTTAATTTTAATTTTTGGGACTTGTGTTTTGGACTAGCATACCATAGGAAGGAAATTGGAATAAAAACTCATTTCGTCAAAATGGCACTGCCCACTTCTTCCAATGCAGTCTTCAATTGGTCAAACGATTCCATTTTTTATTGGGATATCCATATCTTCCATGATATGAAGAACATACATAGGAGTCACACCACTAAATAACTCCCATAGATGTCGTGTACAAAAAGACCATCTCACCAAACTGTCCGATTTCTCGGCTATAAAGCGACTGGTTTACTGTCAAAACTGATTTTTTTTGAAGAGTCGCCCCATACCTCTTCAACAAAAATGAAAAAAGTCATATGATTGAAGGCTGCTTTTTTAGCTACAGCGCCATCGAAAAGATTGTCATGTTTTCAAAAACGTTCACGCCTGGTTGACTGTTACTTCGAAATAAAATTGTACAGTTGCACCAAACCATCAAAAAATTTTACAAAAAGGCACAGACAAAATCTTACCACCCAAATGGTTTTACTAGTCCACACATTATGATTATTTCAAACATTTCATTTTAACGACAAAAATGTCATCAACATTTGTGATCTTCATTTAGGAAGGGCCTATTCCGGACGACAACACGTCTCGGCACTGACTCGTTTCTGCTACACCTAGTTATTAGTGTGTGATTCCCTGATGATGTTAACTTCAAGTAGCGACTTGCTGATATAAAAAAACCCTGCAATGCGAAGAGTGAGAATCTTACACTGTTGGAAAGTATTTTGTATAATTTCTTGTGAAATGGTGCTTCAGAGTAAGATTAAGAGAATGGATCTGATCTACCCTATTCAGGGTGGTTTAAGTATGCAGGATTGCAGAGCATTTTGTTCTGTTCTTAACATTGCCTGGATTAACGGTTTTATGATACATCCACGATGCTAATTGATAATTGCTGCATAAATTCAAGTTCAGGTTTTGGCGGTGATTGACTAATTTAAATGTAATTTTCAGAACACTGAGTTCTTTACTTTAAAACAGTAAGAACCCGTTTGTAAAAGATGTGACCCAATTCACAGTAGAAGGAACCTGTTAAACTGTAGATGCTATTCAGCAGTACATGTTATATCTGACTCAATGTATACACTGCATACAGTGATATAAGAGGTTCCAGTGGACGGGTTGTACTGTTCCTTAACGATTGTCCACGCGTAGTTCCAACCTGGACTTAGGAATGTTTCTCTTTACTCTAAAATAATATTGAAATACATTTATTTAAAAAGGCATGGTTGGATTCGACCCTGTGATACGTAACGTTATAACTAACCGAAATGCTCTTAAACTACCCCATACAACACAACGAGTGAGGACGTGGGAGATGATTGATTTTAATCCCTACCTAACTTTACGGAATATCCGATAATACTATTGTGATTATGATATACACTGTATGCAGTGTATACTTGAGTCAGTTATAACAGGTACCTGCTGCTAGCAATAGTATTTACCAGTGTTAAAAGGTTCCGCTAATAGTAGGTTGGACATGTCCTTCTATGTTTTTTGTTTTTGTAGTCTCCATCGGGGGGCCTAGGGGAAAACCAAGTGTAAGTCTAATAAATATTAAAATCATATATCCGTCTGTTCCCGCACAAATAAACTGGCACGATTTTCTTGAAAAAAATTAATTTCACTTCCATTTCATTTCCCCAATATCAAGTGATAATGGATACACATAGACTTCAGCAAACATGGAGTTAAAGATTCAATCACCGGCCCGTATGCGGTGTAGAAAAAATAAACACTTCAGATTCCCTTCATCTGGGAGTGCAGGACCATTGTTAATTGTCGCGCAGCTGAATTGATTTCAGCTCTTCCGCTCTCCAATTTAGACTGGAGTACTTTTTCAGGACACAATAACTTATCCGCCTTCACACATATAATAAATATTGACTTCTATAAGTGCGTGTTCAATTAACTTTGGCCATTTTTTTTCACATTTATTAGAAAAGGAAGAAACATGAAACAACACATCATGAGAGAATGTTTGCAGGGCAAGCTTTGACCGAAAACCTACTTTGTGCAAAACCAAATCCGTAACATATTGCTTAAACTTCATTCTATACAATGTACCCCCGCGTTTTCATAAGAAAATGTAGTGTCACGACCTATATTATAATGTACAGACGGGGGTTGGTTGTTAGTTATTGTGAGAGATGACGGGTATTTGTCACTCAACCCGAATCGTGTAGGTGGTAACACCTGGCTACAACAATGCCCCACATACCGGCCCATTGGTAATATCTTTAGCTCAGGGTTGCTGAATCTATACATATCCATTGGTCTCAGATATTGGGAAAAAGAAAATTGAGTTGACGTTTTATTGATTTTTTTAAGAAGTGCCAGTTTTATGTGCGGGAACAGACATTTATGTGATTGTAATAATTTATTAGAATTTACACTTGGTTTTCCTTAGCCCCTCGATGGGGACTACAGATTTGTTATAATTGGATTTTTGGTCCACGTCCTAGGTCTACTAACAATGGGGGGGGGGGTGAATTGGGTGAAGATGTTTCCATTTTTACGAAATCGGGATGGGACCAGTATTTCTCATAGATTAGTTGGTGTATTCTGTTATTAAAATTGATAATTGATGGTGCTTTCTTGAAAACACTGGTTATATCGGGTATTGTGTATATACGGTTCCAGTATTCACAAACTCATATCGTGCCATTTTTCCCTAGATAATTGAAAGATAAGCATTAATTACATGTTCATGCTGACAACCCTGGATTGTTCCGGTATCGTCGACCATTGTTTGGCCATCTTGGGGAGTAAAGAATAAATAATTGCTTAACAACAAGTTTCTTGATATTACCGGCTATAGTACGCCACTGTTCCCCAAACAGAATATTGAGAAAGGGAACATTTAATTCAAAATACAATCAAAATTTGAGCCAATATCTTTATCTTTTCCTCTTTACGTATCCCACCGTAGCGCAACGCATTCAAACAACCCCCTAGGAACTTTTCATTCAAATTTCTCCACAGATTTTGCTGCAATGATTTTTGTTAAAAATTGGTGCTATAGAGTATTATGACTGTAACTTTTTGTGGCAATAATCGCGACTCTTGAGTCATCTTTCATTAATTGTAGGATCGTCAAATCCTTTTGGATACGGGTGTTTCCGTGGACAAAAGCAAAAAATCATGTGACCTTAGTTTCTTGTATGGAAAATATTTTTTTTTTCAAATATTTAATCATCCACTTGCATCAATTATGTCATATTTGGTACCACGCAATTCATATAGAAGTGTAAATTACCAAAAATGCATTCCTAGATTTAAAACTGTGCTTTTCTTCCCTCCACATATTGATATGTACAAATCAAATTGGAAGAACTATTGCTTCAAAAAATAATAAACGATACCATCCATTATCATAATGGGAGTCTTTAAATAGGGTCTAATAGCTTTTACGCATTGATGCAATAAAATTGTACTGCAACGGCGCACTGAGCCAGGATGTCTAACTATAATGATAGGATAATTTCGGCGGACCCATTTGGTGATTTTTTTTTTTTTTGATTAATGGAAAAATCATCTATGCATTTTGTATATTTATCCTGGAAGCATCAAGTGCTGTGAAAGATTTATATGCCAGGTCCCCAAACCCTGCACAAGTTTAGATGGGGCTTATAGGTTTGTGTGCCCCAAAAAGGCCGAGAATTTGGTCTTTTAGTGACCATTGTACTGCACAGCTGTATACAGGGTGTCCACAAAAAATGGTGCAAGGCAAACTCACCCTCGTTGGAGGTGAAAACACTAAAATAGTGACGTTAGACTTAATATTCATTAATTGACTTCCTTGGCTTTTGAATAAACCGTTTACAGCCCCGATTTGGGTTGTTACATCCAGAGATATGACGAATATTCCAAGAGGGGGAAAACCAATCTGTGCACTTTTTCCCCGAATGGGCTAACTTAACACAAACTAATCATGCGTAGCTATGCATGTTGATAAGGCACTTCAAAGAATTCATTCATCACACAGTTATAATGCTTGATCTTTTTTCTTGTTGCTTCTTCAAATCAATTTTTTCTATTTCTGTGTAAACATTCTAAACAATGACTTCATGAATAAGTAAAGACATAAGCCCACTCAGGCTGAAAACAGAGACATTATCAAACAATCATAAATTATACATTTTGCCTAAATAATACACCTTTTTAAAAAGATTTTTCCGGAAAAGAACTTCCTCTTTTTTAAGTAAATTGGAAAATCAAATAACCATCTAAAAATCCAAATTGTAATTGCACTGACTATTACATTGAAACTGGAACTCTTTCGATGTACATTTGTAGGATTGTTTCTGTTGTAAAATCTTAAATCCAACTAGAATTTCGCGGTTCTCGGCTTTCGCGATTACGATGCGGGTACCAAGAGTTAAGGGTTGTGGTGGTTTCCGTACGGAACCTATATCATCATGACCTGTAGTATCCTAAACGTTGTCACATACCCTGGGCCCCGTCTAACTACCCCCCAGGACCCCCCTTTTTGCAACGACTATAGTGTCCACTTGGAAATAACCTTCCCAGAATCCAAGGTCCTAACTTCCACATTGTCCGTTCCCAACTACCCAAGATCCCCTTTGCAACTGTCCTCAGAACTCTTCCCAAACTACCACAGAGCATCCTTCCCCAAATTCCCTCATCTATCACAGGTGCCCTTTCCCAACTAACACAGGGCACTGTGGATTTCCAAACGTCCCTCCACCCCTATACCAAATACTCAAAAGTTCCCTTTTCATTACATATGGCCAATTCCAACTACCATGGTTCTCTTTCTGGACAACCCTTGTGATCCTTTCTCAACTTACCCCATATTTCCCTTTCCAATTATCCCAGGGTCCACTTCTGCAACTCTACCCCAGGGTCCACTTCTGCACCTACCCCATGGTTCCCTTTCCAACTAACCAATAACTTTCCAATAACCCAATTTCACACCTCTCCAGCACCGAGTTTATAATACTACTTCCAGTGAAGCATAATTCAGTTTCTTGAGGTCCCCTTTTGGGAGAGGTTGGTTTGTCTCATAAGCTTAATTTGAGCCAATTTGAATTCGAAAGCCTGCAAATTCCCCCTTCTACATCCATTTTTCCTAAGGCCCCTAATTTAAAAGACAAAATCAGGTCCCAAGCCCCTAATTCGAAAGTGGGCCACACGTATTCCCTACCCTGAAAAGGTGAGTGCCCTCCTCCCCCTACCCCTCACTACCTTATTCTCACGTTCTCTGATACATTCTTTCTATTTTATAATTCCTTACAGCCCTCCATTTTTCAATCTTCATGGACAACTGTTCCAAATTCCATCAAAAATAAACTATATGACACGTGTCATGTTTTTACGATTCAATTGACTGATTTTTTCTCATTTAACCGCATTTTTTTAGATTATACTAGATTTAGTTAGTCCACACAACAAAAGCAAAATTAAAAGGGAATGGCCCGATTAGAAGTAGATAAAGTTTTTTCAATCGTCATAGAATGGATTTCACCCAACCCCAAAACTCCATCTGGAAATTTTTGCGGCGACATTTCCAATCAGTTTTGATGCGAGACCTAAAACGTTTTATGTAAGGCCCATAAGTGCTGTGTAAAATTAATAATGGTCGACCAAATGTGCCATATTTTCGCTCATAACTCTCCAACATAGACAATCCTTAGCCCAAAGATGTCACAGGGTAAATGAGAAAAATAGTAGCTTTTTCTTTCTTCTGATACCCAAATTTTGGACCACTTTTCCGGTAAAATTTGGGGTCCCCCTATGGACGAGGCTATTAGTGATCGGGCCATGGACCTTTCATTAATTTTTATCTATTGTTATCAAAAAGTAAACATTGTCAATTAGGACAAGAAACAGTAGGGCCTATGGCAGGACAATTAAAGGGATTAGCAATGCATGCTTCCTCACACACCCACAACACAATATGGCCTTATATCGAGGTCTGACATCTTCATGATTCTGTCTGCTCTAACCAACGTATATCATATAATTTGGCACAATAGTTTATGGGATATGGGATTTGATTACTCCCCAAATTTTTTTCCTCACTTGTTTCCACACACCATTAAGGGGCCAACAAATTAGGTGATAAGCTAGCTTTTATGAGATGAGATCATTTATCATTTCATTCAGGCCATATCCATAGCACTAGAATGAGGTATTAGACTGAATGTATAGATCGTGATGTACAACACTATTTACCACATTATTAAGATAATTTGACCATGTGTTTTTATGTGATATAGTTGTTCCCTTGATTCTTCCACATTCTTCAGTCCACAATGCAAGTCGAAACCATCTCGCAAAAAGTAACATTCGTCGC
>JAMKCH010045049.1:0-12227 GCA_023653785.1 Ophioderma brevispina | reverse complement strand
ACATCCATATTGTCGATGTGGTCTCTCTGTGGCAAGGTCTGGGTTGGGCGGTGTTATGATGGGTCCTCTGTGGGCTTAACAAAGGGTAACAATGTCAATCCCATTGAATGCAATGGACGTTGAACGTCTGTGTCCCCACTCGGTACTAAGCATTTGATATAGTCAAACTATTTCCTTACTTAAAGGCCGACTCAGAGATTTCCGAGGAGGGCGCCCTCAATTTCCAAAAAAATCGTGTTTTTTGCATGTACTTAATCTTGTCATATATACTCACTGTGTAAATGCGAAGCTTAAATCGCATCCTTCATTAGAAATCCGCAACTTTTGTTATAAATTCCGGATCCGGAATTTTGTTATATCACAGTAATCCTATGGGAGGTAATACTACCCATAAATGCTTACTTGGCAATCAAAACGAAAATCCGATACATCTTAAATTTCGAATTGTGCATTTTAGGTTACTATCTGTAGTTCAGTTTTACTATTTTTCATTATTACACAAAAAAATATTGCGAAATTTCTCTGATTCAGACTTTAATCCTATGAACTCGCCAATAATCTGCTGAGGCGTGGGGTGTGGGGGGCATGGGGGGGGCTGTTTATTGCAAATCGGAGCAACCTTTAAAATTTGACACCTTTACAATTGAAATTAACCCTTTTTTATTATTTTTTCTGTTTTTAGCCTATAACTCGAAACCTTTATTCTGTAATTACACACTATACCTTTTCTGATCCTATACTGAAAGACCCAAAAACATGGTATATGTATTTTCAACACGATGAATCAATTTAAAATTTGATGACCCCTCTAACAACTTTTGTCTTCCCCCCCGCCACATTTGCCAAGCCTTAATCTCACGTTTTAGGGTCCCTGTCCCGTGCCTGTCAGCTGTCAAAAACCTTTTGTACTTTGAGATGCATGTGTTACAAATGTCCTGTTGCTTCAGGGTTTATCGTTCCCTCTCGATTCCTCCGTCGACACAGCATTTCTAACAACCAGACCTAAATCGAATAGTTCCAACTCCTCAATCAATTATAAACTACGTAAAGATTACTTCACACTTTTTTGTATGCATTGAGTAGTCCATCATTCCATAATAGTTCTTGTAATTACTCGATATCAACAGATCATCCCGAGCTGGTGTTTATGTGCTATTATGTATATGTGCAGAGTACTATATCGGGCATATGGTGTGGCCTGCGAAGCATAGAAATTATGTTGAATAATACGAGCATTGCACACGAAGGACTATAAAGAATTTTTTATAAAGGAAGTGAAAAGTGAAAACTCTCGCGACAGGATTTCCCAAAACAATGCCATGCCCAATGGGGTTTTCCATGCAACGTTGGCTTTTCCTCATGACTGGAGAGTCAACACCAGGTCAAAACACACACGCAGCCAGGGATCCTAAATAATCGGGAAAGGGACACTCGATCAAGAGGAATGGATGCGCGCTGCACACTGAATCTGAATTGAAATCTGTAGTTTATAGTTCGCCAGCCGTGCGTGTCGCTATTACTCTACGTCATCCCACGTTGACGTCAGTGTGACGTTTATGCATTAAATAATATGTAGGCTTCTTATCAAAAATGGTGGCGCTATCCCCATCGATCGAAATTATCTAGGGCATTGGTACACAGTGTCACCCGCCTGACGCAGCACACGAGCTCGTTCCCAAGACTTGATGGGTGTATCCTGCGTAATGTATACTGCGAATAATCACCTTACATAAGATTACGTCAGCGACGGCACAACGTCATACAGCGCATGACGGAATCATAGGACGATTTGCGCCGATCCCATATTGCATCTCGTTAAGTGCCTATTTCCATCCGAGAAACTTGTACAGAGAAAGATTCAATAGCTTCCCACATGCATTGCTGCCATTGGAAGTTTTTGTACAGGTAGCATGTGAATCTTTAGAGATGAAAAACAACTCTTAAACTGCAAGTTTTTGTGATCCAAGTTTACTGTCAATTAAGCCATGCTTCATTCACTAACGATTCACACCAGTATCTGTACAAAAACTTCATTGAGACAGCAAGGCATGGTGGGAAGCTACTGAAATCTTCTCTTACTTGTCCACCTTAAGTGTCAGCTCAAACACATACGGTTGTAAGAGAGCTAGAGCGTAAATTCAATTCAAATTTATTGGAATAACACTTTTGATACAGTGGCACACATCATCTGATGGTGCATCCAGAAAAAAGATACAAAGTATAGAACATTTACACAAGACGAACATTCTATATACAGTAAGAAGAGACTGTTAGTTATATACAAGTTAGCTCTGTTTGAGGCTTACAATTAATAACTGAGTACCACTGCATAAGAAAGGGAGCATTTTTAAAAGTGATGACACTAAATATTTGATTACCTATTTTACCATCATTAATTAGCTCTTTTCTAAGTTTCCAGGCGCGCTTGATTGTAAACTTTTACTAAATTTATCAAAAAATCTTCCCTATGGTGTTATCAACAACGTACATATTATCCATCATAAGAAGTATTTTTATCATTACAACACCACTATAAACCATTGCCAGAATTGTGGGGGGGGGGGAAACTGTTGGCGTGGAGTTCATTTTTAGTTTTTTGTATTCTTCACTCTTACATATTCAGTGCCTGGCATGAGAAAGGAAAGTGTTGATAGGTGCTTTCCTTCTCGCCAGTACATAATTTGCAGATTCCTGTATTACGATCCGACCATGATTTAATGTTTTGCTCAAGTGGTAATGTGTTGGTACGAACTTTATAAACTTGAGTGCGCAACCATAAAAGTCAGGTTGCCTCAAGGGGAGATCGTTCTCGAGGCGTGCTTATATTTGTATTTGCAATAATTAACGAGTGTTTTCTTAGTAAGGCATTCTCCGGCCAATTTTTATTATCCAAGATTCGGTTTTTTATTTGAATGCGACTAAATGATTTCAGTCCAGTTACGGGTCAGTGTTCTGCGGTTTGCGAACATGTGATTAACCCACAAGAGACAAGCGAGTCTTTTATGTGGGCAACGCCATTCCATTGATTACTTTTACCATTAATTTCATGCATAGAAAAAAGAAAACAGATTGTGAAAAGAATTTTGGGGTGGGTATCTAGTATGTGATATTGGGAGCGATGAAAAATTTCATTTTAAACTTGGTTGGTGTCAGAATGGGTTCCCCACCCTAAATCGCCATATAAAGTGATATTTAGCGGTATTTGCTTACTGCGCGCACAAATTGTCCATTGCCATCGAACTTGAGGTTTTCAATTTTATCCGATCAGATTCGCCCTGCCGCAGGTCAGAACGAAATACGCGTAGTGATGGATGGAAGTTTCCAGTTTGCTGCTGTGCAATGTTGTCCATAAGAGGTTCTCGCCGTAGAAAAAAAACACGGTTTAAATTTTTGTAAAATCATCCTGATTGTTAATATGATTTTATATACGCAATGATTCTATTGCACTTTTCGAATCACGTCCTCGACATGTGTATGGTCAGATAAATTTCTGCTAAAATACATCCCAAAGATATTTATATTCATTAGTTTCTTTGATGTAGTTGTTACCAAGCTGCCAGCTTTTTTGGTGGTGTGACTTTACCTTACTATGAGAACGTTAGAGTTATCATAGTTAAAAATTTAATCTATGTATTTATTCCGCGAATTACACCTGTTACATCAAGTAGACTTTCAATCTTTTAATTTCCCACCTCATTAAGGACAACCATCGTCTCTGACCAGATCAGAATAAGCAGCCATTTGGATGTGTTTTGAATTTAACACCATTTTCATCTCCCTTATCATTTTTGCAGCATGATGTAAATACAAAAGTCCGGGGACAACACAAAAAACAACCTTGTTTTAAGACCCTCGTCGATGATTGAAATTCCGTTCAATGTTACCCAATCTAACTTTACTTTGCACGTTCTCATATATTATTCTTAAAATATTCAAACCATGGAACCTCTAACACCAATTTCCCATGCAGTAATTTACAGTTTATCACGCCAAACCAGCTGTCGAACGCTTTTTTTTGAAATCAAGGAATGGGCAAAGAGGGGGGGGGAAATGGGAAGGGGAGAAAATAACTGGTGCCCGCTTTCATTCCCCCCTTCCCCCTACCCGTTTCCTAATGGAGGTGTGATATCTAAGGGTGAAAATGGTCTCGCATCGACCTGTCTGGGCGGAAACCACCTTGAATCTCTGTGAGCAAATCATGGCATTCAAGAAAATTTGACAATTAGAGTTGTGAGTAATAATTTTTGTGTACAATTTCGCGACACAGACATGAGAGTGATGCCTCTGTAATTATTAAGGTCTAATTTATCGCCTTTCTTGTGAATCGGTATCCACATTACACACCTTATTCCATTCGTACGGGATGGGATCAATCAGAGAAGCGTTTGAACATACTATGAACCGTGTTAATGAATTGTGTCACCCCCATTTTTAATTAATTCGTTTGTTGTAATGTTTGTCGTATACCTGGTGATTTATATTTTACTATGTCAATAGCCTCCTACATCATCAAAGTGTTATATCAATCTATAAAGTACCTGACCATCCTTGTTATTTACGGAATGACTCAATGAAAGCTTATTAACAAGTTATTAGTTTCCAAAAGGTTTATCCCCTTTTAAATTTAAAGACATCTGCCCAAAGTATTCCAATATTGATAAACGGTTGTTTTAATAATTGTTATATCAGTAATGGAGTCGGATGTGGGGATGGTAAGTGTACTAGTTTGGGTCCTTCCGCCGTTGAGCCCTTTAAATATTCCAAAATGTCCTTACACGATTTCCCCCTCTTCGATTAATGTCTAGACACTTATCGATTACTTTTTTGCTCGTCTTTTCACGGATTAATTCTTAACAGTACTTTGTTTCGACCTGATAGTCATCACAAAGATTATCTAGAACCTTCTTTTATTGTGTTCACCGGATTTCAAATATTGACGGTGCCGCCGATTCGATTGGCGTCGCATTTGAATGGCTTGATCAATGTCTTTGTCATACCAAGGCTTTTGTTTGCCGGAAAACTTCTTCACACATGACTCTTTGGCAGCATGTAACAATCTCTGTTTCCAATTAAGCCAAATAGTATTAGCATTTGCCAAATCGTCAATAGTGAAATCCCTGAAAGAATGTAATTGCTTTCTGGAAGTTTGCATAGTCATGATTGGTTTGAATCCCAATAAATTTTATCATTAAGAGAACTTGCGAGAATCACTTGAAAACACACTTCTTAACATTAATTTTAGTATAAACAAGGCTAGATCGCCTACCATATTGTACACATTCTATATCATCAAACAAACATTTCAAGAACAGAACAGAGAACACTGTCAGATACAAGAATGTAATCTAAGATAGATTGAGAATCATTTCTGAACCAAGTAAAGCAGGAATGAACATAGTTTGGTGGTACAGTTTAGAATCGAAGGTCGCTAACGGCAAAATCAGAGCCCTCCTTGATCCATTACGTTTATGACTTCGTTCAACATCTGGCATAATAAAGTGGCCAATTACCGTTAAAATCCCTAAAATATTAGCAATATATTATTACAGAAAACTTACCTTAAATCTGTGACGTGGCAATATAGGTGTGTAATCGTCCGGCAGGTGACAACTAGGGCACGGTTGCGATCGAAAATGCACTTTTGTGTAAATTTCAACTTCAGTGCCTCGTGTTTTTTTGTTCGTATGATATTCTTCTATATTTCTGTAAGAGTATAATACGTCAGTGAAAGGTACGTACTTGTACAGTATGTATTTGTAGGTTTTGACACTGTCCGGCGACGCGAGCGAACAACAGAATTTGTTGTGAACATGAAACTCTGGTACAAGTTCCCGATGACAATGGGGCACAATACGGTGATGATTATGGGGATCGGCAAACTTCTCTATGTAAATACCTAATTTGTATCCATGGGAATTCTATATGAAGGTCCAACCAGTAAACTCTCAAGTGCGTCATCACGTGACTAAAGTCATATTGACAATGATTGACACATCGTCGCTGAATAGGCAAGGGGGCGTATCAGCAAAAACGTACTTTTGAGATATTCGCAATTGATTTTTTTTTTGCACGAAGATGCTATAATTTGAATGGCGATACGTTCATGTGTCGTTATGGTGGCCTGGCTTTGTAAAAAGTGCTGCGTGAATGTATTTCCATTTAGGTGAAGAGATGGTATGCCGTTACTGCTGCAGTTTTAAGGACGCCTTTATATGGATGCCCAGTTAGATTGTACAAGTCGGCCTGTAGCAGATAGTGCAATCGTGTTTCTGCACGCGTAATGAAACATCCCTGATTGGCTGTTTTTCAGTAGTAATAGAGTGACACGATCGCGTGTATAGTAGATTGTAGAGGGCGTGTGGATTACTGATATGTAAGGTGTTATCGAATGTAGTTGTATCGAAATGCACTAGTCATTCATAGTATATTACGAAAGGGAATTTTGAATGAATTGTAATGAAGTGCTGAGAAAATCTCACGGGTTGCATGTGGTGTATATTTTTATGAAGTCTGTTTTAGTTAGTGGAAAGCGGGTGTATGGCCACTTATTGGTAAAATAATTTTTGACAAGACATTGTCGTTGTTTTTGGGGGGAAACATAAGAACCCTGGGGAACATGGTGTGCCGGGATAATAATGAGTTGGGGGTGAAACTGTGGTTAGTAATTGATATTTGCATTATGACAGTCAGGATGACCGAATTGCTAAGCGGACCGATATAAAAGGCAGATTTTTTGTATTGAAATAGACATACGTGCCATACTCAGTGGAATGGGAAGTTACGCTGTTAAGTAGAATATTATTATTACTGAAAAAGTGGTTAGTACTTTAGAAATACTGTACAAATTATTCGGTAAACATTTAATTACTACTGCGTATGAAGAATTTGAGTGAAGTGGTTCATGCAAGATGCCGGCCTACTTTGTGTGTATAAACCGTATACCTAAGCTGGAAGCTGAGACGAATATACCCTATAGAAGTTCGAAGCAAGGATCAATGGATTGTTTGAGATGCAGTGTTGGACGATATTGTTATGGTATTCAAACGATTCCTCGATGATCGAGAAGCAGTAATCGGTATAATTGAATTTCAATGTATAACCCCAAGATTTGTAGTTGGCAGGTATTTTTAACCAATGATGTCACAGGTGCGTGTTATGTGTGCAAAAAGCCTGAACACAGTTTAGTAATCAAGACTTTTGCATTAAGCCATGGAATAATTAAATGGACCCCAAATTTTGTACCACTATGTGACTCTGGTAGAAATTTGCCCCGCAAATTTCAATGAATTAAGGACAATGTCTGGATATCTTCAAAATTTGCAAGTGAAATAAAATGTGTATTTCTCTTTCAATATCACACGAATTGAAACAAATGTGGACCAGTTTATTTCTCAAATAATATTTTTTAAACGAATAGGGATCTATGGACATTTTTATTTTTAATTTTGACTTATGTCTTATGAAAAAGAAGTTATTGGAGAATGGCCACACACATAAAGTGTTAATGTGGGCCGGTCCTAAGAACACTATATTCAGTTAGGTATGAATGAAGCACAAAATGGGTAAAATGGCCTGATTTGCAGGATACCTCGCTAATAGAAAACTTCGGGTGGCACAAGCGCCACCGTGCGGCCAAGTCCTTGCAAGCCGAAACAGACCACGTTCAATACGCTCGAGCTGTTAAAAATGGACTACAGCTTTGCTGAAGCATATGCTAGGATTAATAACAAATATTTCGAGGGAAAAAACGGTTAACTTGGATTTAGTGTATAAAGAAATAATGTTAAAGTGTACAAATTCATTGCACAAAAAAAAACAAGTATTACAGCAGTTATAAAATTTGAAGTATGAAATCGTGTTGGAATTATTTGGTACGCGCCATTAACAAAAATATCGCATGAGTAAATTGTTGGTACGCGACGCTATAAGAAGTAGACTGCCATTGTAAAAACCCGTTTTCGAAGTTTGAAGGTTTCAGTGAAAATATTTAGGATCTATTTAATTGAAAAACTACCCGCAATGTTCAGTAGCTGAACAGCCAATACCCCATCATAACAAGTAATTGTAATCAGGATGTTGACAGTTTCAGATTGCCAAAATGAAACCACTGCAAATAGAAGTCACGACCTTTACAAACTCGTGTTAGAGAAGCTATTTTGAGAAGTACAAACCGTGTCTGACAAGTTGTTAAAACTATAGAATGCGTAAACAATTTACCTATATCGTTAATTCTAATGTAACTATGTTTGCCGTTGTGGACGATTATGAAATTAATGTTCTTAGTGAGAGTGGACATTATCATTCGTATTGTTGGCAAATGTGAGTGAGTTAATGTTTTATTTATGCGTTAACTTTGCCAATGCAATGTGTACATTGACAACAGTGAAGGAAAGCCAGGAAATAACTGAATATTGAGGAACTGTAACGTGTACATTACCAACAGGAAATGGTCTGTCGATTTTTGGGTATGTTGCTGGTAGACAGTGTTCAGTAATTGCGCTCATCTTTTAATTCAATAGAGTTCGTCAAGTACAAAATGGACTGTCGAAAAATTATACATCCTATGTTTGAAGGTATTAATTATATTCAAACATTTATTTTAATAGTTCACTCCATTAATGACATAGATGTAGAATCTTTACATGGATGATCTTCCACGAAACTATATCACCATAACGAAGATAGGTCACCATCAAATAGAGTATTACACAGATCTCATTAATGGTGTGATTGATTATAACCAGCAACGATAAATTATGTTACTAACATGTCAGCTACTAGCTTGCGCGAATGCATCTTATTTAGTAGACAATTTTCTCACATGTTGCTTACAATGGGTGCAACTACTATATCAGTTAAAATACCAAGGTTGCGACAAACTATATGTTGTCGAGCTCATGCTAGTAAAAAAAAAATTAGTTCTGGACAGCCATCCTCCAATATTGGGACAGCAGGAGCTTTTTGTTCCATTGCTTTCTGCTTTAATGAAATACTTGGTTTCTACATGATTGGGGGCATGTATATAATTTAACACCTGACTAATTAGTTCTGCATACAAATTTCTGATTGTAACACAAAAACATATTACAAATGTAAATAAAAACGAAACAATGTAGGCCTATACAATGCGCTTGTCATCAAAATCAACCAAACCAACTGACACAAGTTGTAATACATTTTTGCCTCAAAATGGTGCAATATGAACTGTACATTTCTGAGACTACAATAATAACAAGTGTGCACCAAGTTTGCAAATACCAGAACATGGATGATGACATTATAGCCATTATTGCATCGTTAATTAAATCACCTGACAACTGAAAAACCACTAGAAAGTTGGATGCAAAAGATTGAATTGTTCTCATAGGTACCCACATAGCAGGGCCGGCGCAAGCTATGCGCCCGGTGCGGCGATCGCCGCACCACTTTTTGAGAAAAAAAGCAAGAGAAAGGAGGAGAAAGAAAGAGAGAGGAGAGAGAAGCAAAAAGAGATGGAGAGAACGCGAGAAAAGATATAGGGAGAGAGGGAGAGATAGAAAGAGAGAAAGAGGGTTAGGGGATCGTGCGAAAGGTGGAATGAACGTTTCGATTGTCTTAAAAAGTACGGGTATCAAAAATTAGGTAATATTCACATGGCGTATCCAAGGGAGCCGTCGTCCCTCTCCCAACTCGCCGAAAAAGGGGAAAAAAACAAAAAATTAGGTTAAAAACGCGTGTTTTTTTGTTTTTAAAAATTATTTAAACCCATAAAATATTTTAAAAATGTTGCAGCGCGATGCGCGGTTAAAGGTGCACGAGAGAGTTCGCATAACAGGTGTGCCGAAAAAATATGAAAAATTATGATTTAAAGCTTTCTAATCAAAATATGCCCATGTTGAAAGATGAATCTGAGAAGCATTTTCTTTGGTACAATAATTGCTGAAATTTCGAATTGACTATGGTTTACAGCCGATGTTTACATAAATGGTAAGCAAATCAAAATCGCCTTTTGTTTTCACTTTCAGTCATTTCTGTAGACAAATACAAGATAGAAATAGATTGGGGTCATATCGTCGTGGACCTACGACATAGTGTCGATCTGATTTTTGGTCAAATTGAGTTAATAGTTGTTTCTTGTTGCATTTATGTACTCTTTAATTGTACCAAAAAAAATAGTGAAATTACATCTCCTTAACCAAAATAGCACAGTCGATACACGCATTTGGATAAAAGGGTTTCACATAACAAATCGAATACGTATTCGATAGCTGTTGCGTGTTCAAATATCTCAAAGCACACAGCTAAATGTGAACGAATACGTATTAGCTGGGACAAAGATTGTACTTCAGTGATCAAAATCGGTAATACCTTTCTATACTCATGAGGGATTGGTCCATGGTATTTCACATTTTAATTTTATGTGTTATTATGTTAATTGTACTTATTGAAACCTAGGTATGTGCGTCGTGAAAAGAATTATCCAAGTTTTGTAGTTTACATTTGTACAAAACTACAACTAAATTTATATATTTTTTTGGGGGGGGATAGTGACATAACCCTCGTATTACCAAGGGGAAGGAGTTACCACCCGGGTAAACTTTCCCTCGGTGCGCAAAACGTTAAAAACTTCGTTAGTCTTCCATATAAATGATTTCCACATCTTTCTGCTAAATTTGCGAAACAATGTGAAGGTAGCACCCTCACGGGGGTTAGCGTCGAAAGTCGATTGGTGGTAGTGGTTTACAAACCTCTATCTACCCAATTATTGAAAATCAGCATTTAATGGTCAGTTTACTGACCCAGATATTCTGCACAAAATGCATCGCTATACATTTTCATCATTTATTTTCATGAATCTTACTAAGCATACAAAATACACATAACTAAGGCATATTACTTAAACCTATACAACAACAACTAAAATCATTTTTGTTTAGTTAATAGAATAGAAATAAAGGTTTGTTAGTATCAGCTAGGGGCGCATATGGATCCCGGGCGGGAAAAATAAAAATATGGGAGCAATTTATTTTAGTTTTTCCGACCTCGATGGACAGTCTTGTGTCGACATGAGGTTGATGACTTTCCGTTCGCAATCTTAGTTATTAGGTCAGTTGTTTTGTGTAAATATGTGCACTGTATGGCTATTAACATTATAGGATTGATGAAAAACTAGTCATTTCCTATCATTTGGAGGGCCAAAACCCGCATGAAAATCCATTATCTGACTTGATGACAATTTCGTTTTGTCATTTTATTATCTGATGTGGGTCTGTGGAAATGACACTTTTGCCAACTTGTGCACTTTGACGTTCATTTGACGCATACTAGTTATGTTGGAGCAGTAGAAAACGGTGCCGAGCTACACACGGGGATACCAACATCGAAATATATTGCTTTTAGCCAAGAATTTTAGTTTAAAGGGAAATTTCTGGAACCAAGTGAAAAATGTCAGGCTTGGTGCAGAAATGGTATAGAATACATACTACAAGTCCACTGAAAATCCTCTTTGTGCTTTTCGACATAAGGGGCAAAATTTGTACAGGGGGAAATATGTACAAAATATAGAATTGTCCTCAATGTGTTCCAACATTTTTGTCATTCCCAAGGATCAAAAAAGTATAGTTTGCCCTATCCACAACCTGTAGTTTAAGTACTCCAGACCTAAATCCTTAAAGGTAATCATGGGGTTAATATTTCAAATGATCCAATTTCATTTAAAACCAGATTCAAATTGCTCGTAGAGTCATATTAAAACAGACACAATGTTCATTCAAAAAAGCACCAATGGATTCAATATTGACATATAAGAGCAGAAAGCAGTGACCCCCATAGAGCCGGTAGAACCCCACACACTTGGCCATATAATTTTGCAAGTAATGACAATCTGACTGTGTTAAATATTCATTTGGTGTTATGTACAACTAGATGAAGAATTTGCACATCGTTCAGGAAGAATCGAACCATTATGAAAATTGTACCCCAGGGATGGACTTGAGCCTTTTTTTACCATATAGTTATTAAATACAAGCCATAGATAGGGAGGGGGCATAAGCTATACCTTTTATAATCCTGGGGACATGACAAAATGTTGGAACACCTTTTAGGACAATTGAATATTTCGTAATTACACTGTACAAACTGTGCCCCCTTATTTCTGAACATGCACAAAAGAGGATTTTTGGGGACTTTTTAGTATATTATATTATAAAGGAAACATTGCTGCACCATTCTGAACATTTTTTAGCTTG
>JAMKCH010045048.1:0-12138 GCA_023653785.1 Ophioderma brevispina | reverse complement strand
ACTTTTGTCTGTTTTTGTACCAAAAGTTTGACAACTCCCTGGGACAACTCCTATGGAAAGTTCAGTCGGATCCCGGTTGCATGTTTACTTTACACGTCAAATCGTAAACCGGGGTTTCAAACTGACCGACCGCTGATTCCATAGTTCTTTTTATCAAGCGATATCATAATGCAGCTGGTCTGTGGAACCATGACACGCAGGTGACTCAGGAATTCCTCATGGTGCTGACCACAAAGGCAAGGGCCACGTTCGTCTCCAGTGCAAGAAATGCTGCGAAATATTGCAACTGTCCTCCAGGAGTATGAATGTTTTATATTGTAAAGTGCCTTGACTTCTCTTCTGATGTAAATTTCGATGTATAAGAAAGTTATGATATAAGAGCTAACTGTTGTGCGCAATGCAAGCAAGGAATTTGGTGACTTAACTCCTGAATTGTTCAACAACACTGACACAGGTTATGGGAAAGTTAACTTTGATATTTTGAATTGGGACAATTCAATGTACTTTTCGGTAATTTGAAATCGTTGTTTTGTGTACTTTTCATGCTTGTTTTCCTCATCTATAGGCTTAAAAGATGTTTAAACAGTTAAAAAGGACAAACAGATTTCATCTTTGAAAAAAAACACATGTTTTTTGTGTGTGTTCTTGAAATTTAAAAAAGGGTGATTTTGTAAAAGTGTACTGAAAAGCAAAAAAGGGTTGTTTTTAAAGTTAATTTGTACCCGTTTTCATGTAAAAAAGGGGTCAAAATTGCTAAGAATGTACTTGAAACCACGCGAAGTGGGTATTTTTTGACTTGGGGAACGATCATGCGTTACGCCTATGAATAGGAAGTGACACCATCGGGCGGTCAGGGTGACAATTGATTGGGAAAAAATGCAATTTTCGCCCCAATTTTGTGATTGAAAAAGCCTTAACTCCTCAATGGTATGAGCTATGGTGATGCTTCTTGTGGCTTTTGTTCCAGGATTTCAAGAGCTAAATAGTGATATAAAACTTGTCTAAGTTGAATGTAATGAAAAAAATAAATAAAGAGTAATATGTTACCCCTACCCCTAACATTTCGGAGGGTGTGAAAAATAAAGGCCTTCGCAAAAAAAAAAAATAAGTCCTTAAAAATTGTGAGGTTTAAGGCTACCAAATATAACCTTGATATAGCCCAAGACCTCCTTCTAGAGCAAGTTTTATATTTGTTTAGCCCTGAGAGTCCCAGTTTGCTCAAATTTGAGGAATTCGGGCGAAATATGCCTGTATGACAGTGCTATGGGAAAAATTTTCATGTTAATAATTATGCCATTTTTTATTCCGATTCAGTTTCTACACAAAATTTCACCCTAGAAAATGGTATTTAAATAGGATCTTTCCCTTTAAGTTTCCACCATTCTGGCCACCAAACGTAAGTCAAAGCTTGAACGCTGTCGTATTGTTCGAAATATCTAACCATAAATGCCATGCATTTACGTTAGAAGACACTGCGGGTGTTTTCGTAGGGGTTTCTGGGGTACAGAATGACGGAAAAAAGTTAAACCAAATATGACCGGTTAATCCTTGCTTATAAGCATCCTTAGTGAACAGGAGTTAATCCGATCTGGTAGCTTAAGTCTTTGCAAGTGCAGTCGATGGCGAGAAAGTAATTTACTCATCAAAGTCAATCGTCGAATTTTTCTGCAACGCAGGGCCGGCCCGAATTTACATCTCAAGGTTGTTCTTACTACACTGCAACGTGCATTGTGGTGAGTTGCAGTGCTCGAATTACGGTCTCTGTCCAGTATTAGGGCCCTTGCGGAAGGTAAATTATATGAATGGATTTTGTTTGCCTCCAATCATCCAAGGATGCAAAGAATATGCATGCACCTGGTCACCGAACATTGTCAGCTATTTCTACAGGTGATTCCTTTGTATTCTCTGCATGCTGGTTGTTCTGGAGGCAGGTCTGGCCAAGATAATCTATTGACCTGCCGTGCAAGCGCCCTATACTGCAGCGGTACTGAAACCGAGTTAAATTTATTTAACTGCAGCTGCAGCAGTCAGTTGAGTTGACTGCAGCAAGTGAGGATATATCGGCACTGCACTGCGCAGTGCAGCGACGTCATGAACGAACTTTGAGGTCTCTATCCGTCAACTGGCGAAGTTGAGGATGAGTTTCTCGATCAACCGAGGATACTAAAAAATAAGTTAGGTTAGGCCAGGCCCAGGGGGTAGGACACGATTGGCTCGATTTGGGCATTGGGATTTCCAATCCAAACGGTAATTTGGGGAATTGCTACGGCATTTACTATGGCAGTCTCGCTCCCAGTGACATAAAAAATCATCTCTTAAACCTTTGTTCAAAATATCTTAGGAAATCAGATAATTAAGAAAAAATTCTTGGCTTCAAATCCGTCGGGGTTATAGTAGATTACCCCGCTGCAAAATAGTGTTAATTTCCCAATACCGGTCATTTAGATTTAAATATTCCGTACCATGCCTAGTCTTTAGTCGAGTCTGTGTAACCGTTGTCTCTGCGGAATATCGCCCTCCTACCGTTATCAGGCCTTTGGAACAGACTAGCACCGGAAGTTGAATGCCATTTTGATTTGCTGTTTGCTAACGTTTGGCATGTCCTACCCCCCCCCCCCCCCCGTGCCAGCCCGTACGCAGGGGGGTGCGGGGTCACCACAACACCCCCCCAATTCCACAAAAGGGCAAAAAGGTCACACTTTTACTTTGCGAATTGTTGAGATAAAAAGGCCCCAAATTTGAAGAATTTTCTACAAAAAGTCACACTTTTTGATATTAAATGTTTAAAGTGGCACTGGCACAAATATAATTAAAAAAAAAAAAAATTTCTTATTCTTCATTTGCTCTCAAATGATATTCTCGGCCATTGGAAGAACATAGAAATATTTTAGACTAAAAATAACATACCACAAACAATAGGGACAATTGATATAGGAATATTATCATCGTTAGTTGTAGGCCCACTTTTAAAGTTTTTCATAACTTTTTTAATCAACACTATGTAAATTCATGAATATTTTTGACTTGTACTACTCACTATATTCACACAAAGGTTTATATAGACAATCAAAAAGTGTCTAGCGTGGAACATGCATACGGCGCCGTGTTCTTGTGTTAAACGCCATTTTCCCGTCTTCGCTGAATTTAACCTTCGCCGGCGACGCTAATTAAAAATCGTTCTGTTCCCATAAGGAAGCTGATTTGGTCTTAATCATTTCGGTGAGGGCTTTCCCCGCTTTGTATATAATATATAAAAGCCTTACAGTTACAACGCATGGCAAAATATCGATTTTGAAAAATCTTGAGGGCGCACTATTTTTCAATGTGCCAGTGTCTCATTTAAAATGTCCCAAAAAAACCCATTTAAGGGGGGGGGGGGTTAGGTCATCCCTTTTATCAAAAAGGTCCACTTTAATCAAAAAAGGGCCACTTTTTCGAGGACCCGCACATGCGCACCTCCCCAAAATAAAATCCTGCGTACTGCCTGGCATGGGGCTGGGCCCTGGGTTAGGCAACGCATAGCAAACCTACGCAAGATAGCTAGGCTAACGTACTATGATGGAGCGCCCATACACACTGCCACCAGTCAGTTGCATCTTGGGGTCTTCTCCAAACTTCCAAAGGACGATATTCAGTGTGAAACAAGGAAGGAACAGACACTTAACAGGGAAAATAAGTCACAATTCATGCAATTTAGTTCCCGGTCTGGCTGGGGTGTTCGCGTTTGTTGATACCGGCTGCTATCGGCAAGCTTACTGACAGCTCCGCAGCTCGTATTTACAGCTTTGCGTTGGGGTTAAGACGCGATTCTGGAGATTGCTCTGATTTGGGCATTCGGGATTCCAAAAGACGCTGGGGGGGGGGGGGGGGGGGAAGGAAGCCCGATGTTCGTACTAGAGTGGGATTTTGGAGGTTACCAGGCATCCTGTGGCGCTGTATGGAAAAAAATCCCTCGAAATCGGCATAAATATGCTGATTGATTCCTCCAAAACTGCTTGATCAATTCATTCAATTTTTATACATACACCTTCCCCCTGATTTCGTGCATTTTCTACGGCAGTCTCTGTCCCAGACACCCAGGGTTGGCCGAATTCCACCCCGAGAAATATTCAGCGGTAAATAACCACCAGGCATGTTTGGGCCGACATGGGAAAATATGGGAAATACTCATAAGGGACATTTTCAAAACACAGATAAGCCCTTTCATGCAATAAATGCCCGGGGGGGGGGGTGTTTTCATTTTATCACTTAACTTAGCTATTGGATCAAGTCTTTTGATTATTGTAGATTCTTGCAAATTTAACTTTAAAGGATTATGGAAATCCATCATTTCTTCCTCCCACAAGTATTTAATACAATCAAAAGGGACTACTAGTATTAAGTGGCTAAATAGCCACATTTACTAAACTGGCCTAGGTCAGTACAGAAAATGAACTTTGCCAGCAGACAGTGAGTGCACATGTATTTATTTAAGATGCACAACAGTTAGAACTAGCAGGATTATAGAAACATTTCCTTCACTGGCAGTTTATTCTAAATTCTATCATTGTTCTGAATTATTTGTACATGTATAGTGAAGCTGTTCCTTTGTTTAATTGTTGATCGATCCTTTCCCAATGGGCAACTTGGCAAAATATGCAAAGCACCTCATGCAAGCTGGCAAGGGACCAGCAACAAAGCAAAAAATTTAACGTCTAGGATAATCAAGCACTTTGGCTGCCTACCGAGGACATGATAGAAGAAAACAAAATTGATCTGGCATTCCAGTTTCTGAAACAAAAAATAAAACTTATTGTCTTTATAATAACAGATAACAGACCAAAAAGCCAGAAAGTCCTATTTCATAAGAATCAATATACCTATTGTCCAGGCATTCATTTATGAAAATACTGAAAATAAGAGGGGTTCTGTTAATAAAACTTCCTGAGTCATTTTAGGTGTTCAAACAAGGGACGCAATCCACTGTCAAATCAAAAACAGTAGCCCTAGCCCGTGTTGATAAACTTTTAAGGAGCTCAATTTAGCTGACTGAAAGGACTGTTCACACTGTTAAAAAATAAAAGTAATAAAAAAAAATTAAAAAAACCGGTGGGCCTCACCGGAATTGGATGATTCCTTATCTCTAAGATGATTAGAGCTGTGTAACAATTACCATTTTCCCATGGCACCAATTTAAAATTTGATGAACAAACACTCTTGAGGGAATATTACAGGGGGTCAACGAAAACTTTCTTATTTTGTGGGTTTTATGGAGGGCATTATGAATCTAAAGGTGATGCAACGAGAGATTTTCGCATATCAGGTGTCCCCTTAAATATCGAAATTCTGATTTTTGCCCTAATTGTAAAAAGCGTTTCCATCAAAAATATCCCCATTTAAAGATAAGCTGAGAAATGTTTATGTGAAATTTAAGTCCACCTATAGAGCAAATACGAAATTCAGCCTATATGTTTTTATTATTGAAATATAAGCAAACCCAAAAAATCGCCTTTTTCTCCCATTTATGATTTTTTGTCGCCCCA
Source organism: Ophioderma brevispina (assembly GCA_023653785.1). NCBI lineage: Eukaryota > Metazoa > Echinodermata > Ophiuroidea > Amphilepidida > Ophiodermatidae > Ophioderma > Ophioderma brevispina. The sequence goes on along the minus strand of JAMKCH010045048.1, from coordinate 6,616 downwards.
ATACAAGGTAAGAAATCTATTGAGTGTCTAATGTATATCAAATTACCCATTGTGACAAAATTATTGGGGGGTCTCACATCTCTCCGTTGCACCTTTAAAAAGCCTACAGTTGTAAGACCGCAAACAACGCAAGTCAAGGGGCAACAAGGGGGCAGTAAGAATAATGAAACTCTTAAACTTTTTAAATGTTTAAATCACCCTTCAAGCGGATGCAGGATGCACATTAATGGGAAAGCGCCCGCAGAGCTCAATTTAAGCAAAAAACGGCATTTTCAAGAAAACGATAAGGCTATATGGTGAGATGAATTGAAAGTTGCATAGCATGAGTCCTAATACCCCCAAACATGGGTATTGCCACCAAAATAAGCAAATTGAACAAAAAGAATTGAGTTATGCGTCAAAAATCAAATTTTTGAGAATTTCGGCGGGCCATTGCGGATTTTTCAAATGGGCACCACACCCTGGTTTTCGCACTTTTTTCATTTTTTTCTTCAAAAGTGGAATCAGGGGGGTTATTAAAGTCATCAAAATGAGGCCATGTTTAAAAGTGATCTGAAACATTGCTCCTTCTATGGCCCACCTCTATTTTTAATGATATTCGGCATTATTTAGCCATTACCGTCGTCGTCATAAGTTTTGTAACAAAAAGCCAAATTATTTATTTATAGTAAGCTAAGAAGGGAATTTTAGCTAATAGGCCTATCCTTGACAAACGTAGCTAATATGAGTGCAGTTAGTTTATTTTAAGTATGGACCCCCAATCAAGTAACAGCATTGATTAGTCCTGAGCTGCCCCCCTACAGCCCCGTATAGCCCACGTTGTTCCGTCAGAGAATTTTAATGTTGATTTTGAAGTTACAATGCCATAGGACTTTCAAAACCCTACAAAGGTGGAAAAATTCCAAACCCTGGCAAATTCTTGCTACAGCCATTTATTCAAAATGGCTGCCACGGGAGGCTATTTTGAAAACAAAAAATGTCACATGTCAGGAAATTGATATCAGCTAAAAAGCAAATGAAGGTGTCTTTTTCACTAAATTCTGACATTCCAATCCAATGGAAGTGGTTTTAAAATTCAAACCCTTCACAAAACCTAATTATGGCCATATATTTCAAAACGGCTGCCAGAGGAGTTTGAAAAACATAAAATGCCATTAATTTTGGTACCAAATTCACTACAATGGTAAGTGAGGTGTCGAATTCATTCAATTCTGACCAACCCACTGGAATGAGTTTTGAAAATTTAAAGCCAGAGTAAGCTCTTATGACGGCCATTATTTTACTAATGGCTGCGGCGGCCATCTTGAAAATGGGAAATGTCCAAAATTCGGCAACTAAATCAAATGTAAAGGCAAATGATCTCATTTTTCACTTAATTCTGCCATTTTTAGGACCAATGGAAGGGATTTGAAATTTTGAAATTTGCCAAAACTCCACTAGGGCCACATCTATTTTCAAAATGGCTGCCAGCAAGACACTTGAAAAAACATTAAAGCATTATTGCCGGCCAAGACCAACTACCAAAATAAATGTTGTGAACTTTTCACTGATTATGGCATTTTCCATCTAGTGTTCTAGAGTTAACAGTTTGCACATTAAACGAAATTAAAAAATAAACTATCTATGGCACCATATTAAAGTATATCAGATGTGGTTTTCCAGGATCATCAGAAATTCCCGACAGCCGTACTTAGAAGCCATATAAACTTTTTCACTCACCCTAAAAACCAGCTTTCATTTTTTTCTTGATATTCACACATTAAATAAGAAAAACAAGTGGAACACATTGGCCCTATGTTATTACCATATCATCACTTCAATAGTGGTTGAATGTTTGGGAATTGTATTAGAAATGCACAATACAAGTTTTTGGTGGTGTTCTAATCTTATAAGACGAAGGAAGTCACTTATGTCTTAGAAGAAAAAAAGGCTAATGTATTTCTGACTTTTTTTGAACGGAAGATATTCTAGAAGCTGCTCAACATTGCATTTTATGATATATTTTTGCATATAAATACTGCACACATCTCACACGCAGGTTCATTTTAATCCTACAATGAGGAGTAATTTTCTTACATTGTTTGCCACAGGATTTGAATCATAAGTTTATTTACATTAGCCATCACCTGAAATAATTAAGGGACAAATCAGCGCCCTTATGGGTTAAACAGAACGATTTTATTAATAAATGACTCCTGGCAATTTGTTTCAGCAACGGACCAGAAGAATGGGCGTTTACTACAAGAAAAAAAACGCATTGCCAGAGTTGATTCCCATGTATGTATCTGTTTGACGGGTCTGTGACGTTTTGGTTTTAATGAGTACGAGTACGAAGTCTATGATATTCAGTAATATATGCATTGTTGAATAAGTTACGGCCAGTGCCGCTTTAATTTAAAGATTAGAAACAATATTTTGGTTTTACGTTGCTTGTGAATTGTCTTTATAACAAAAACATAGATTCCATCCAAAAATCAATTAAGCAGGAAAACGTAAATTTACTCAGGGGAGATAGGTTAACCATGTAATCTCAAACATAGTGGTGACAAGAAATGGCCACCATTAATGTAGGGTTCAATGTTGTTAGATAGGATAAACAACCCTTTAAATGCATTGCTTCTACCCAATTTCAGAAAACTTTTCAACTTTACAGTGAAAAGTAATTTATAAGTTACATATTTGTCCAACTTGTTTCCAAGGTATTGAAATGGGGAAAAAAACAGTTAAAAACGGGGGAAGGAAGGGGAAATATATAATATGGGGGGTAAGAAGAGTCATGGACAGTATCGGTTGCCGGGGGAGGGGGACTTCCCTTTAATTTTTTTCTTGCCCCAGTTTCCACCAAGCCAGAGAAAAAAAGGACAGATTTGTGGCAACAATCACAAATGTTGGCACAAAAACCAGCTGATTTCTGACCAAAAATTGATTTAAAATTCTCAACTTTAAGGGTTTCTGCACCCCCAAATTCATTCCACCCTCAAATGGTCATTTGCCCGGTTGTCCCCCCCCCCACCAACATCATGGAAATTACTTGCTTTGCCAAGTATGTTCAGGAACGGGTGGTGGGTAACAACTTAAGACCCTTAACTGGTAGCATGACACCACTGTAGCGCTTTGAACCCAGCAGCCGTCGTAACTGTTGGATTACAAACACAGGGACCACTATCCATAGAGATCGGACACCCCCCCAATTTTATGGACAATGAAAATGGCCATGAATATGGACATGAATCGCAATCAATGTAGGGTGGCGGCTGGGCTATGAATGTGTTCCCTAAAATGTAATGTTCCAATCCGAGGTGGTCAAAGGTTTTTGGATGATCTAGCCCCCATTCCAAACACGAAACCCAAATTTATTCCTTCACCTTTAGTGATTCTGCACTGAGGTTCATGATTATGCAAAAATCTCCAAGTTACTTCAAGGGGAAACACATAATGGCTGGATGTTCTGTCACGATTTTGCTGCAGGGATCATCCCCAGTGAGTACATGCCCAGTGAGTATGAAAGCCCGAAGGTTCTCATATAACTCACCATCAATTTTATCAACAATTATGTGATTGGGGCTCGTTAAATGGGACAAATTAAACTTCTATGGCAAAACACACCACACACACACACCATTAAAATCATATACACTAACACAATGTCAGGATTACAATAACAACCAATCTGCAGTTCTTTTATTTCTGTTCCTTTCATAATTTATATATTTTATATGTTGATTTAATTCTATATCATGTTTATTTTGTTTTCTTGATGAACAATAAAAGGTTAAAAAAAATGTAACTCTTTAAACCATTTCAGTAAGTTGTAAAAAGAGAGGATACCAGTAGCTTCCCCCCCACAATGCATTGCTCCATTGGAAGTTTGTACAGTGCCATGTGGATAGTTAGAGATGACCGCTCTTCTTATAAAATGCCAGTTTTGTATCAGTACCGGTCAATTAGCCATGTTTCATCACTCAACGGACCCAAATCAGTACCTGTACAAAAAACCTCATGGAAGCAATGCATTGTGGGAATTAGTAGCTAATGAAATCTTCTCTTGGTGTAAATGCCAGAATTTGAATGAAAAAAGAAAACGTGTTCCCCCTTTGGAGACGACCGGTAAAGGATTTAGGGCATATTGTTGTTTCAAAATGGCTGCCGACGCCATTTGAAAAAACCATGGTCATATCTAGAGTTTGCTTAAATTTTGAATTTTACAAAACCATTCCATTGGGGGATGGGAAATGTTCAGAAATTGATTGTGAAAAATGACACCTCATTACCTTTTGTAAAATGAATCTGTGCCAGAAATTATAAAATATTATGTTCTAAAATGGCTGATAAGCGGGCCATTTTGAAAAATTACGGTTCATACTTGGTTTGAGTTGTGTTAAATATTAAGAATTTTAAAGACCATCCATGGATTGGAAAATTGGGATTAGTTGAAAAATGATGGCCCATTACCTGCTTAGCTGATATAATCTGGAAGTGAAATTTTATGTTTTTCAAGATGGTAAGACGGCAGCCATTTAGAAAATACACGGTCGTCATTAGCGTTTACTCTGGTTTTAAATTTTCAAAAACAATTCGCGTGCGTTTGAAAATGTCAGATTGAAGGAAATCGACAACTGACTTACCTTTGAAGTTAATATCGGTACCAAATTTATGGCATTTTGTGTTTTTTTCATAATCTCTGCTGGCAGCCATTTTGAAACTATATGGCCAGAATTAGAGTTTGTGAAGCGTTTCAAATTTTAAAACCACTTCCAGTGGATTGGAAATGTCAGGGGAAAGAAAATTTTTGAAAAAGACACCTTATTTGCTTTAGCGATATTAATTCCTGAATGTGACATTTTATGTTTTCAAAATGATCACCGCGGCCATTTGAATAATGGGTGTAGCAAGAGTTTGCCAGGGTTTGGAATTTGCCACTTGTAGAGGTTTGAAAGCCTATGCATAATGAAAATCAAACAACCTTAAATTCTCGGACGGAGGCAACGTGTATACAGGTCTGTAGGGCAGCTCAAGGACTATGACCCATGTTACCAAAAAGTGGAGTAGCTATCAACCCACCAAGGGGTGGTCACTGAAAAGAAAGAACTGAACAAAACTTGCAAAATAGGGGGTCTTGCGAACTGAAAATTGCAAAAATTGGACCCTTGAGAAACTAAATTTGTTCAAAATTTAGGCCACCAAAAGTAGTTAAATCCACTATTATAGGCTATTCAGTGATTCATCCCAAAGAGTCAAAAAATATTTGAAATGTATTAGGGAAAGTAGGAATAGCTTAAAAGTGACGGATAAGTCGGTAGAATTCCAAACAAATTACTTTTCCCACTCTAATGATTGACAGAAAAGGAAGAAAAGGAAAAACAGCAATGTTCAAGGCTATGCTCCATTCAGTTGCGTGTTTGTTGTAGTAATTGACTTAATATATTCCGATTTTGTCCTTTAGGTTGCTGGGCCTTATAAATTGCAGGGATATGTTTAGGGTACCTGTATTTGTTACAATCAAAAAATCCGAATTTGTGATTTTTTTTTTATTTCTGATTTAGCAAATCACTGATAGTTGCCTTTAAAGATCAAAAAGTTTTGCTTTTGAAAGTGGGTCTGGGAAACTAAAACCTGCTCATATGTCTGTTCAATTAACATAGATGTCTGTTTTTTATTAATTATTTTAAAAAATTACGCACGTTTGAAATAAAATACGAAAAGAACGTTGTTGGGTATCTTTGGACCTAAGGCGTTTTTTTAAAAGACAAGAATGAGACAGTTTTAAATCCTTCAAATATATTTAAATCTGGGTTATTTCACCCTCATTTTGAAATTGGTACCATATATGAGTTGTGGAAGGTTCAATTGACTTTCCCCTGTAGGTAGTAAAAAGTTGTGTAGGAGGATTATGATCACGATCAATATTGTCTGCTATGTATGAAATGAATAATGACAACTTTTGTTCAACAGGATCAAATCTACGACCGTTGTATTTGCACTGATTTTTTTTAAAAAATCACAATTTGATTGAATCCAATGTGTCTGTCCAAAAAAGTAAAAAGAGATATAGTCAATAATTCTCCTGGACCCAGTTTGTTGTCGTTTGCATAAAAATCCGTGTAAATTGAATCAAAAAATCCAAAGAAGAAATATGTTTTCAAGTGGGAACCCAATGATCTTGTTGGGTCCAATAACAACTTTCTTTCGTAATTAAAAAAAATTTTTTTTAAGCATATATTTTTGGAATTAATAAAAATAAAGTAATTATAACGTTTGTCGACCAGTGGACGCGGCTTTGCAAACAAACAAAAAGAAGGGCGTCCACATTCACCGTCATGCAACAGTGGACTTTTACATTATTGAAATGAAAACTGACCCACCCGCTTGACCAAACGGCCACCTGTGTATGGTTTGTAAATAAACGCAGCCTGGATGCACCGATGCTGAGATGATTTCACGCACAGTACGTTGGCCGTTTGCCGCCGTCAGGCAGAATGATCATTGGAATGACACACCAACTCACGGACCTTTGACATTCGTTCAGCTGCGGTGCCGGTGAAGATGGCGAAGTTCAGCAAGTTGTTGTCGAGTAGAACGTCTGCTGCCACTGTCACTGGGATTTGCTATCTCATAC
>JAMKCH010045047.1:0-11872 GCA_023653785.1 Ophioderma brevispina | reverse complement strand
TATCTGAATTTACAAGTGTCTTTGTTATTATATCTGTATAGGTCATCCCTTGGGACATCCAAAACACTACGTATTATGCTCAGTGAGTGGTGGACCGTGACGCGTCAGAGGTCAATGACCTTAAATTTGATATTCTTCACCCAACTAAACTCAATTTGGCCAAGTGTGGTATCATATTAAAGCTACAAAAAATTATCTATTACAGTGATAGCTAAACATTTAATTTCTGAAAGTAGAAGTTGGGACTGTGCCAAAAAAGATGTATTTTTACGACTTTTTTCAATTGTTGCATCAACTTTGTAAAAATATAGTACATATGTACAATGAAGATTGCAAAATTGCTCCTCCAATATTTTGCAGAAATTAGCATCTATATATGTGTCAATACTATCCAGAAGAATCGATTATTACTTCGTTATTTTTAGTTACGACATTTTAAAGTATGTTCACCCTATGTCTTCTATTTTCGCCCTTTATTTACCAGTGTGGTGTTTAAGATACCAAAGGGCGTTAAACACTGACGAAGGACATCGCCGGATAAGGAATGGAGGACGCCCTCTAGAGTTGAATGAGAGAGCAGATGAACTGAAACGTGCCCGCATTTTAAAGGGACATGTTCAAAGTTAACTTTTCGCCGGTTTTCCAAAAATCCCCACTTTACATAAATGCCCTAAAAGTCGGGTTTATGTAAAATTATCATACAGGTTTCAATGGGTAATTGAAATTTCCAAATAGGAACCCTTTCCCCCCCAAGAACCCAATGCCGATTTGCAAGGGTGTGTGCGTTATATCATTTAGCAACATTATATATGAGTGGCTGTCTGGTTCTGGGGGGGGAAAGACCTCATTTTGGCATTTTGTTTCTGGGGGCCCTGACACTAAATGGAATTGCCTCATAAACAACAAAACAACCTTATTACAGGACATATCATACTACATCACAATGTGGTAAGGCATGCTAATCTACCAAGAGCTCAGGTCAAGTAGCGGTGGATGGGTACCATGTTAACAACAGCCTGACAATGCATGTCCTGGGTATCATAAATTATACGAAAATACAAGGTGATGTATTGCCAATACAATGGTGAATGAAAGCTATTGAACTGGCACGGGGGAATTGTGATTTTATAACCTCTTAGTGCTAGCTAGCTTGCTCATGATATTCAATAGCGCGGACATGGCCATGCTTTATGCGGGCCATGATCGGCCCTGTGTTGTATTTCTAAGCCTGCTTTGTGTGAAGACAGTTATATATCCAAATCTCAGTAGCAAAGCTAATGGTATTTGGGATTGCTTAAAGAGCTGCCTCGTTGTAGCTTCTTGTAGTTATGAAAGGAAAAAAGGCATGTGTAGCGTCCATTACAAGCTCCATAACAAAGGTTTTGTGTGCTATGCAACATCTTCCTAATTTCGTCATTTAAGTAAACAAATAGTCATTGGAATGGAGGAATACTCTTAGCTTTGCTTTTTCCAGAGAGCATTGCCCCTGACGTTTCTCCGACTTTTCTCATTTTTCTTGATACAGTGTATTTTGAGGATAATAAAAATCATCTGCATACATGATAATATAATTGTAAAAAACACCAACTCAAAATTTATGTGAATTAACACTGATGAGACTAGAGGGCCTCCTTCTCTCCGTATCCGGCGAGTCCTTTGGGCAAATTTGGTATCACATAATTGCTAATACCAATAGCTCTCAGATACAGGTAATTCTGGAATGTGCCCAAAATTATTATATTTGTAAAAATGTGTGTCCACATATTGTACCAACACCAATTCTCCGGATTATCAAGAACATCAGGACTATTGGTGCATCTTCTAGGGAGTGAATGCTGCCATAGATTGCTCATAATTAGCTATCATGTCATTGATGAAACCTCACCTTTGGGAAGTGGAGAGAAGGGTAGCAGTGATAATCCTATTCCTAGATCTTTGGTAACTGTGAATGGAAAAAAAAAACAATAGTGACGCCCTGTTAATGGAGATTGCCGTCGTTCCAACAATATCCACAATGAGGCATCAAGTCTCAGTTCAAAAGAAAGGTTCGACTGTAACAGGCCAAGGTTGAAACAGAGGCAACTGATGCATCTGAGAGTAATCAGTGATTGAAATCCTTGTCTGACGTTTTGGCCTTTCTATGTTTGATGGGTTTATAATAATAACCCTAAATGCAGGCTGTATATTGTGTGGACTTATCACGATCACAATATACCACAGTTCATCATACTTGCACTTCTAGCCAACAATCTACCACAAAATTTGATGTGGTATATTGTGGTATATGCTTAGTAGTTTGATTAATCATAAACTATACCAAAGTGGAGTAACTTCTATCATATACCACAATATACCACAGTAATAAACACACAAGTGCACAATAGGACACAAGTACAGGCTGCCAAGAGAAATTGTGGGCCCACAGGGGAACCTTGGTGTATAGGCTACAGGTGAGGTCGGGTGCGGAGGGGAACATGGAATGTGTACCACACTTAAAAGTCAATGATAAGATCACATACCACAAAACTACCACAAAATTTGTAGGTTTATAACTTCATTACACAATATCCACAATAGTACATTGTGTGGTATTTGTGTTCTAGAGCCTTTAGGGATAATAATATTTAAATTCTTATAACGCGCAAAAAATCCACCGAGGTGCTCAGAACACTGCTTTGGAGCGCCTACGGCTGCTCATCAGTATCACACAACGAAAGTAAATTCAGAACGACAAGGAAGGTTTTGTGTAAAGAAGTCTAATTTAGATGCAGGAGGAAACCGAAGTCCCCGAGAAGAAAACCTGCGAGGGACAGGTATGTATCGGCACACAAATTCACGAATAGTCCACAGGTATTCGCACCGCGGGCCGCCATGGGTGAAAGGCGAGGGATGGGCCACTACACCAGCTCACCCTCCCAAACAGGTTATAGTCCAGGTGCATTTTCGTCCTGATTTGTTAAAAGGATAGTGACCAACTATTGACCTACATTGGTCCCATTAGCCACCTCTTGGAGCAGATTACCATACAGGACGATTGGGGGGGGCGGGGATTTTGAGGGCGATATGTAATGATAATGGGGGAAACTCTTGGTTTTCTTTCAGAACTTGTAATGCCTTCCACATTTCATATCTTTTGAAGACAAAAAAAAAACAAAACTTTATATATGTCGTTAACAAGATGCAGCTTCAAGACTAACTGAAATATTTGCATTCACCAAACAGTGCACAGATGGATTACTTGCTCCATTACATGAGCTATTGTGACAATCTATGGTATCTAGGCATCACAAATTTGAAGAAGAAACAAAGGAACTGTAACCAGATGCAAAAAACATGATAAAACAAATACCTTTCAAAGATAGTACAAGGGTAGTTTAGTTTAGTTTGTATTTGGTCTTACAACATCGTATACAAAATCAGAGATAGGTACAGAAAAAAACAATTATTCTTAAATCTATAACTAGAATTTCCGCGGTTCTCGGCTTTCGCGCTCGCATATTCAAAGAATATAAGCTGGGCCGCCCCATGACCTTTGACCTGCACGTGACCTTTGATATCATCAACATATGAGGGGATCGCAGGGTGCACCTATGACAAAGTTTGGTTCCAATGTGAAATTCAAGTTTTCAATTGACATTTTACATTTTTTTAGATCATTTTCAAACTTGACCTCACATGACCTTTGACCTTTCAACATTGACGTTGACCTCGTAAACAATGAGGGATCCATTGGGACCTATGACCAGAGTTTGGTTCCAATTGAAAGTTAAACTTTCAATTGAGGTCAGAGTTTAAAAAAACTTAACAATTTTTGACACACACATCCATACAAACACACACAACATACACCCATACTACACACTCCCACAACGGATTGCTAAGTGGTCCTGCCAGCTTATAGCTGGCGGCCCACAAAAATAGCAACAAAGTTTTTAAAAAAAATGGTCATCTTAAGATGGCAACAACTTATCACACAACAATCGTATGAATCAACCGGGATCCTTCTTTTTCAGCCCATAACGTAGGGTCATACCATACTACAAATTCAATTTGGACAAACAGCATCCAAGGCAGCCATTCAACAGCCTATTACTACTTGGGCTTTGGAGAAAATAAAAAAGGCTCCTGACAGATGGAGCTCGAGGAGTTGATGTTTCCACAACTATATACTCAATCAATCAATCGATCAATCAATTTTATTTGAGCTCATCATCACAGCAACAGTGGTCCAGTGGAATCAGTGCTCGGCCTTGCAGGCACAAAAGGTTGTGGAGGTTCGAGCCCCGCTGGGCCAATGTGTTCGCCCTTGATGAGTAAGGCGCTTGACCTCAATTACCACCTCTCCACCCAGGTGTATAAAATGTGGAGTACCGGCATTATTCAATGCGGGGAAGGTAAACAGACTCGCTGTAGATGTGGTGTGGCGATCCCCACTTTGCAGCAGCATTGTATGGTGGAGTCTGGCCCAATCGCTCGTAAGAGAGATGGCACTCCGTTCCTGTGTACAAAGGTCCGTCCCCTTACCTTAACATCACAGCAGTACACGACAAGAAACATGCAATACAGAGTATTGATTCAATATGATAAATAATGTACAAAGAGCAAATAGTTAACAAGCATTGCATAATAGTAAATAAAGTGGAAACTGTGCATGTGAGATCGAGGTCACGGTAAAACAGGTGTTCCAGTGAAGGTGCAGTGCTCGTCTTAAGTTCTAGAAAGAAAATTATACCAAATAATAAATATCCAGATACGTACATAAAAGACAGACAAACAAGGGAAGGGTACGGCTGAATGCTGATAAAAACCAGTTTAAACCAGTTCCAGGAGACGTCCGTTTAATGCTGCCACCGAATGCCAAAACTTTCATAGCATTAAAAGCCACAGTGAGAAGCTGTTCGCAACTTAAGGGGTATATAGTCCTATTTACAGAGAGGAATTAAGGATTATGAAAGATGGACAGGTTACTCACATTAGCTGAAACGAAGGGCTCCAAAGATGTGATTGGAGATCTAACCAATCCCTACGATAGGTATGATATAATTCCTGGTATCAAAGATGCAGGATGTTCCCCCTAGGGCCAAGGGGAGTGAACAATGTTTGTCCCTATTCACCTGAGAGATTCACGATTTTGTGGATAAGTGGAGAATGGGTGTCTGTTGCGACAATTAAGTATTCAGACCACCTTGTTGGTTTACCATGCAAAAGTCCCGCCACAAAAGATTGAGCAGGCAAGTATTTTGCCCATGAGTGGAAGAATCAACAAGAAACCCCGAGGCTGGGAACCCCAAACACCAGGAAATGGCAGATTGGTCAAACAGCATAAGTTTTTACCAATCATCTGGTTTCTTGGAGAGAAAGAAACATGTTTGGCAATAATGCTGACATAAATGGTGGACATAGTGAAGATATGGCCAATCCGTAGGGAGTATATTTTACTGGAAAAAGGACGGATGAAAGATCTGTAGCTAACAAAAATATGTTGTTTTTGTACACTAAAAGAAAAAATATTTTGTGAATTTACATGTAAAACAGCTTGATATTCCAGTGTTCATGCTATTCTATTGTGGATAAAGATGACCTAAAACAAGTGAAAAAGTGATTAGGACAAAGAAATGGGGGAACATTATTACATGGATGCAAATACCTGAATCTAGTGCAATGCCAAAGTAAAAAAAAAAATATGTCTTGGATAGACGTAATTAATTTGTATTCTTACTATGATATTCAATCTTACCCTTATGCTTACTGCGTGTGACCCCTTAATAGTCATAAATCACCTGAAATAGGAAGAGCAAAACAAATATAATTGGGTGAACCTTTTTTTTAACTCAAGAAAAACAACAAGAAACCATAATGCAGTTTGAATGATAATTTGAGGAGATATGGATAAAACACGTAAAAAAATTGATGGAAAAACTAAAATTTGGAAAAATTTCATCTTTTGACACAGTTACAACTTCAAGAATTAAATGTTTTCGGTATGAGTATAGATACATGGTATTAGGTTTAATAGACGCCCAAATTGGCCCCAAATTAGGTTAGCATGTAACCTCTTCATGTTCTGTAAACAACCACACAGCACGAAAAGAGAGGGAGCGTTTGAACATACTTATAAATCAAACTTCAATAAATAATAAAGTTCTTAATCAATTTTTGCGGATATGTATTGACACAGGAGGAGAAATGTTGCCTATTCATTTGTATATCTGTATAATTATTGAACAAAGCAATTATTTGAAAAATACTTTAGCTAATATAAAAATTTTCTTTTCGGCGATATTATATCCACCTGTTAATTTTGTAATGCAATGAACTCTACAAAGGAACAGAGTTGACTAATAAAAGTGTTGGTCGGTGATACCGATATTATGATAATAGTGGAAATATTGAATATTCACCGTTTTAATTTCTGTATTTTTAACTACGATAGCCAAATTGTTTAATAAAAAAATCAAAAATAATTTTGGACATATATGCATCCAGATTTTGAAAGATTTAAAGTCAACTGAATAGGTTAAAATTTGGATCACATTAAAAAGGTTTTAAGGCTTTTTAAGCTTTATGTGATACTAAATTTTCCAAAATTCCATTAGGGTTTATCCCGTTATGGTCTAATAAACAACACCACTACCAGAAATAAAGGGCGAAAAATTAACTGTTGTTACCATAAGGGGGGGGTGGGGGGGGTTGGGGGGGGGGTGGGGTGCTATTGGTGAGCTAAAATGCCAAAAGTTTCCTTAACAAGCTCAGAGCAATAATTTTCTCCATCCTTACCAGTAATTTTAGCGAAAAAAATTGAAGTAGCACCTATTGGGGTAGGGTGTGTTAGACTAAATTAGTCTCAGGGGTATTGACATCAACGTCGCATGGGGGGGGTAAATTTTGAAAATATTATGCACAGTATGGCTCTAAGCGCTTATGCTTATATAAAACTATTCAACTGCCACCATTTACAGCTGAAAACCGTGTGAATATCTGGTATTCCTACATTTTTTAGCGCAAAATTGGATTTTCGCCTATTTTCTGTGGAAAATGCCAATTCTGTCGACTTTTGGAGTTTATGACGTCATTGTGACGCCAAACTGTATGTTAGTACTTATGTTGGTATCAATGGAAAGAAGAGGACCATAACTATCCATTGCCATCAAAATCATAAGCATCGGCACAGGGTTTCGTGTACATAGAAGGCTCGATCATTTATTCAAAAAATTATAACTAAGTCGAAGACAAGCATTTAACTTGTATTATATGAAAGATAATTGTCATAGAATAACTTGTGGGCTGAAAAATTTGAAGAAAAAATTCTTCCATGCTTTCAAAATGCTACAAAACTTGCAAATTAATGAAAATTTGGCTGAAAATCCAAGATGGCGGCCGTGAAGCTATTGTTTTTGAGGTGCTCACAAAAATAATCAGAAGAAAATTAAGTGGAAGACAAGCCATTGACATGTTTTATATGAAAGATAATTGGATAAGGATTAATTTAAGACTCCAAAAATGAAGAAAAAAATTCGTCTTTGGTTTCAAAATCCACAAAATATAGGAAAATTGGTCACAAATCCAAAATGGCGGATATGCAATAAATGATCAGGTCCGAACCCTGTGTTGGGTGCTTTATAACAAATTCTCGAAGGGGGTGGCAACCACCTTCTCCTTGGTAAACCCTGTTACAACAGAGGCTTGGTAAGGATGCTAATTTGTGGAAAATATGGAAGAGAAATATTGCCATCTTCATTGTACATCTGTACCATATTGGTACAAAGTTGATGCAAAAAATTGAAAAAAGTCGTAAAAATTCAAGTTTTGGCACAGTGCCAACGTATACTTTCAAGAAATTCAATGTGTTAGCTATCACTGAATAGATCATTTTGTTAGCTTTAATATGATACCAAACTTGCCCAAATTGGGTTTAGTTTGTGACCTCTAGCACGATTTTGGTATAGAACATGCAAATTTAGAGGTCATTGACCTCTGACGTCACGCTTCACCGCTCACTGAGCTTAAGACTTTGTGTTTTGGATGTCCCAAGGGATGACCTATACAGATATCATAACAAGACACTTGGTAAATTCGGATAAATAAAACACCTCTATCTCTGGGACCAATCACACTTCTTCCTTCTAAGGTTTGCAGGAGCTATGCCAGACAGGATTGGAAGATATTCTACAGGCCAAAAGGCAACCACTAACATGCGTCATTCAGAACGACATCAATCAGCATATTCAGCAGTCAGTGGCATAACCAGCTTTTTTTTATGTTTCCGGGGGTGGCAAGCATATATTAAAATTTGTTAGTATTAGTATAGGCCTAAATGTAAACTGTAAATTGGCATGTGTGTAGAAATTCACTAATTTTTCATGGGGGGGGGGGGGGCAAGATTCCCCACAAGGGGGAGCTGCCCCCTTTATGTCAGGAGCTGAGTATGCCAAAGCAACAGTTGATGTATGTAAAGTGTTGAAAAATGCACCCCATCCAGTTCCTGCAAGCTTTCTGAGGAGATTGACAAAAGACTGCGTCTTGGCAGCCACTGCCGTGGCCGCGTGGTGTGTTGATTGATAGTAAGCCCATTATGACACCAAGGTACCAGTGTTTGGGTCGTGGTGACAGTTTTATCTCCAGAAATGACAATAGAATCGCAATGCAAGCTCACGCAATGCATGAAAAGGCCATATGACGTGAGAGATATGAATGAACCTTGGGAAAAGGATGTAGTTCATTTTATTGGGTTTTTCATAGTTGTAGCACCGGAATGATTGACAAATTAAACGATGCCACTCATCGCTGCACTTTACTCATCGACTGCATGTTTACTGCACTCTCTGCATTTTACTCCTTCACAAAATACTGTACAACTTTTTGCAACCTGGGACCTGCAGTGACTTGGGTTGACTTGCAGGAATCTACTAAAGGAGTTGCAGCGTACAGTGTCAAATATTCAGGGAGTGTCTTTGGTTGGGGGGGCATCTCAGTAGTAGGATCACAACACAAATAAACTAGGTGTAGCAGACGACGTCAGTAGCCAGACAGTGTTGGCGTCGGAATATGGCCCTTGCCTAAATGAGAGTCACAATATGTTGATGGGTTTTGTCTTTAAAATGAAAATTTGAAATTAATCATAATTTGTGGACTATTAACAAAACCATTTGGGGTTTGGAATTATGTTTTGTCCTGTTCCATTTTTGTAAAATTTCTGAGGTTTGGGGAAACTGTACAATTTTTAGTTCTAGTAACACTCAAACTAGGCTTGAACATTTTGAAACATACAAATCTTTCGATGCTCTGTAGCTTAAAAAAATCATCAGCCCTTCATCATATGACTTTTCATGTTGTTGAAGAGGTATGGTGCTAATCTTCCAAAAAAAATTCAGTTTTTGAAAGTAACCAGTCGCTTTTAAAGCCGAAAATCTACTTTTTGGTGAGAGTTAATTTAGTTGTTGGTGATTCCAGTAGTATGCACCGGACCTTTACTTAAGTTTGTGCAGGAATGCCTTTATATCGGCAATGCAACTCGTACTGCAAATATATAAACTTGCTGCACTGTACGTAAATGCAATCCATCAAAAAGCTACATGTAACAGTGATTGAAAATATGCCAGTGCAGTGCACACTGCCAATGCAGTCAGCACGTATTGCAGGGCGGTCCTTTCCTAAGGTCTGTTCCACTTTCACTTCACTGCAGTGAGTTGCATGCCCCTAAAGTTTCTCGTTATACTACTCTGCACTGCGCATTGCGTGCCGATAAATCGTCACTTGCTGGCACAGCACTCAACGTTAACCTGCGGCAGCTTGCATTAAAACTAGAAATTTCGCGGTTCTCGCTTTCGCGCTCGCTATATATTCAATGAATATAACTGTGGGCCGCCCCATGACCTTTGACCCTGGCAACTTGACCTTTGTCTCATCAACATATGAGGGATCGCAGGGTGCACCTATGACAAAAAGTTGGTTCCAATTGAAACTTCAAGTTTTCAATTTAGTCATTTACATTTTTAGCCATTTTCAGACTTGAGAACCTCACATGACCTTTGACTTTCAACATGGACTTGTGACCTCACCAACAATTGAGGGATCCCCATTGTGGCACTATGACAGAAGTTTTGGTTCCAATTGACGTTAAACTTTTCAATTGAGGTCAATTTCAAAAAAAAACTTAACAATTTGTGACACACACATTCACACAAACACACACACACAAACATACCTACAAACGCACAACGGATTGATAAGTGATCCTGCACTAGAGCTGCGGGCCCACAATACATTTTAACCGTCGGTTGCACAACTTCAGTACCGCAATGCAGTATACTGGACACAGACCTAATTCTAGCACTGCAACTTACCGCAATGCACGTTGCAGTGTAGTATGAACGAACTTAATAGCAGTCTCTTCCCAGAGTGCTGCATGTGCCGTAACTGCGAGCCAGTAAATTTGTTTTACGCTTGCATTGCAATGGTGTTTGCATCAAGTTGCAGTAGCAAGTGATTGACATTAATCGGCAGTGCATCAGCACTGCACGCATTGCAGTGGAAGTATGAACGGACCTTAAACAGAATGCCCCTTCCTACTGCACTGCATGCAGTGCAGTGCTGCAATTCAGCCTACCAAATGTCCGTCACGTGCAATCACTTTTCTATCACTTGCAGTACGCAACGCAATGCAGTACTGCAACAAGTTACAATTATTTTAAACAACTGGGCCATGCAGAAGATTCAGTGGGGTCAGTGAGTGGTGCAGTATGCCATTTTTCCTGCAAGGTACTGCAACTGCACGTCTGCCAACCCGTACCGCTGTACCTCGGTTGACCTGCAGTAAATCGATTAGGATTGCAGCGAAGTGGACGGAACATTGGCAGTGAATTTAATGCAAAGTAAAAATACAATGCAGTGTCGTGGAAGTATGAAGGACCTTTACTTCCAGACTAGGGCCTACTGCAATCTGCCGAGCAGTTTCAGCACTTGTCAATTTCACATCCCCGGCCCTGGTGGGTCCCGGGAACAGCGGGGACGTGCCAGGGAATGTAACATTTTGCTGTCGGACTCCCGCATTTGTCCCCGCTAAAGTAGCACGAAATCCCGGGTAGCCGTGCTTACATTTTTTGTACTCCCCCGCTATGTTCCGGCCCCTATTAGCCGGGCTTCGGTGTGCAATCCCCGTATATTCTCGTCCAATGGGGGCGGGGACAGCTTTAAAACTCTGTACCATCCCGTCTCGTTCCCGGCTATGCGACAACAGGTCTAGCTATATAAAATCAAACTACATTTTGGATCGCCATAGTGTCACACCGAGCAAACTTCACACCCCACAAATCGGAAGTTTTGAGAAACAAAACCGAACCCGTTTATTGGTTTGTTAAAACAATCCACATTATCCACGGCGATATCCGACCACTAACATAGTCAGAGTAATATCTAAAACCCTGCTTCATATCTGCCAACGGAAACTTCAACCAAACAACAAGATCATCATGTGATTGTCGTTTTGTCGCTTACTCTTGATAGAGTGTCTTGCTAAAATAAACTTGAAATATGCCCATGCCGTACTCTGTCAAATGGGTATCAATCTATTGCGACCCTGCTCAGGGGGAGGCACTCAAGCACTTTGTTTGGAATGCAATTATGGATTGCAATATGCCGCAGATAACAAAGTAAGCGAAAAACGGCTAAAACACGATATGTAGTCTGCAATCACCATTTTGGCTCCATTGAAATCGTATTGACTACTTCCTCCGTTTTTGGGACGGTTTTGCATGTTTTCTGAACAAAATTCGAACACAACAATCACTTATAGTCATAACCAACACGTCTTCATGCTATCCGAAATTTGAGTTGATTTTTTTCCATTGCAGTTTCGTGAGAACCGAAGATTTTT
>JAMKCH010045046.1:0-11638 GCA_023653785.1 Ophioderma brevispina | reverse complement strand
GCAAACAGGGATTAATAGGCTAACGTTCAGAGGTATAAAAAATTCAATATTTTTGTGTCGCCTGCATTGAGGCAGGAAGACACATAGGGATCACTTTGTCTGTAGTGTTGTTGATGTCTGTTTGTTGATGTCTGTGTTGTTATGAAAAAGGGTTAAAAATGTTGTAAATCCAAATTTACTTTGATGGATTTAAACAAAACTCAAGTCATAAGATGACAAACATGGGATCCCACATTTGTTGATGGAGGTTCAAAGGTCACATAACGCGGTCAAAGGTTCATGTGAGGTCAAGTTGTACAGTATGGCTGAAAAATGTAAAATTGACCTAAATTGAAAAGGTTGAAGTCAATTGGAACCAAACTTAGAACAATAGGGCAACATGGGATCCTCATTGTTAATGAGGTCAAAGGTCAGTCCTAAGGTCAAAGTCAATGTGAGGTTCAAGTTGTAAGATAAGGTGAAAATGTAAAATTGACCTAAAGTGAAAAGCTTAGTCAATTAGACACCATACTTGAATCTAGGTGCACCATTGGGTCCCTCATTGTTAATGAGGTCAAAGGTCACATGCAATGGTCAGGTCAAAATGAGACCTATCATTACAAACCTCGATGGCCAAGCGAAACAAGCGGTCCGAGGACGATGTATTTTTTAGGTAAGTCGGGGGACGAGGCTGAGGGCTACGAAAATGCCCCTTTAAAAAATTGTTAAAAACTGTACCAGGGACATGTTAAAGCAAGACTCAGAGAAGTGAAGCTTGAAATATAATTACTTTTAAATTAAAAAATAGTCAACTAATGTTTTAAGATACATAAAACTGCGCAATACCGAAGTTGAGATGAAATTTTAATTTGGTGTTGTAGTTGTACAGTTAAAGTTGAGACAGTGTATAATAGAATTCTGGATCTGCCAATTTTAGAAACAAGTGTTGGGTAAATGTAGCCCAATTCCTCAATCTGTAGTCAAAATTGTCCAAATTTGCTTTTTATAATGTCAAATGTTGAGGGAAAACAAAAATTGCAAACAATTGGAGTTGAATAGTTGGCCAAAAATCTGCATCTTGGTAAAAAATGTTCGGAAAAAATTGGTAAAGTATGGGTCCTACTTCAAGACCTATCTGACATCCCTACCAAAATTTTTAGAAAACTAAATGCACATTTAGAATCAAAGGCTTGTATTCGAAAGGTAGTCCTTCATGAGTGGACCCTTTCCCTTCCAAAACATACTCTAAAAATGTGCGTAACAGGTGAGAAAATCCTCATGGAAAGCCCATCCAGAGGACTTCACAGTATTTAAAAGGAAAAATTTTATTATTTTGTATATTATAATGTGTATGTAAAGAGTTAAACAGGTCTAAAGTTAGACTAACTTTTCAGAATGCCAGCATAGATCCTAGATTAGCAACCCAGTGCCAACTGCCGGATATAAGCATGAGAAATGTAGGTGACTATAGAAATATATTCCCAAATCAAAGAAAACAAGATAATTCTGCAATAATAGCACATTATAAATCCTACAGGGGGAATAAAAAAAAACGGAGAAGTTGAAACTATGTCCTTTGACACTATACTTGCAGCTGTAACAATGTAGCAATTTTTCTGAGGTTTCGGTCTTTTGGCAAAGACAAATTGGCATGCTCCTGGAGTCCGTAGGGGCTGGGCTCCTGGCATTTGTTCTAAGAATATGCAAAATTAGCCTATTTAATAACGATGATAACAATTACCTATGCACCCTATCGGCCCAAATTGCTGTGAACCACCTGGGCTTCTACAACACCATGAGTAAACATAGAAAGATTAAGCGGAGGGTTATAGGAAGCAGATTTTAAAACAGATGTAAGCATACTCTTCATACCCATGTATCATGTGATCTCATCACTGAAATCGCCAGCTTTTTAATTGTCTCTTCATTATTTAAAAACATGGTATATAGAGGTGAAAAAAGTAAGAAATAAAAAGAATAAATTACCATGAAATGGCTAAAATCAATTGTAGCAGATATGCAAATATTTGATATCGGGGTTACTGTTTGTCGATTACCTTTTATATAGGCACCATTCGTAGTTAGGTTATCTTGAAATCCATTTTGAGGTGTCAAGAGTATTGCTGGCAGAAGCAACTTTGAATGGTTGTTACATCTGTAAGAGGAAGTTTTCTGTTGCAGAAAAAACTAGGGAAAATCAATTATTCTAGTCATATATTCATATATTCATATTCATTTTATTTCAACATCATACAAGCTAGACAAGGAGAAAATTATTAAAAAAACTTTTAAATACAGAGCAAATGATATGGGGATGTGATCGAAAGGCCGAAGGCCAGAGGGGATCAGACCCCAAACAAAAATGTACACACATGTAATAGCAAAAAACATTTACAAACAAAAAAAAAGAAATTACGGCATACAGACCATATTGAAACAATGTACCCTTGCCCTCCCCCCCCCCCAAACTAATTGTCTTTAACGTAGTATTGGGATATGGAAAGGAGTTTTTTTAATGGTCTTCGAAAAATGCTTTCAAGATTGACATTTTAGATTTTGGTCAAAAGCTTTCCATAGCATTGGACCAGAAAGTTCTTACGTTTGATATGAGAATATTTTTTTATTTCTGGTAAGAGTAAAATCGTTGGCACTTCTAGTACAGTAAATTATGATATTAAGCTTGTTTTGAAAAATAGAAGTTTTTTAAACACTTTTGGCAGTATCAAGATGTATAAAAGACTTATTTTCACGATGGGTAGGTGTAGTGAGGTTATTATCTAGGTCAATCTGGGTTAACTATTGGGGTAGGAATGTCAACAGTCATGAAAGCAAAGCAAGAAAGCCTTTATCAAACAAAAAATATAGAACATGATCTTATTCAATATTTTGATTGCCCAATTTTTCATAAAATAATGTCTAATATTGCAGAAATCCTCCGTGCCTCTGCTGATAATATCTCCCGCGTTTCTCGCAAACTATGCTTTCAACCCGGTACGGCGAATGTTGCCACAGAAAAGAAAAAGGCAACTATTTTGTTACTGCAGTGGAAAAACAACCAAAAGGTTGCCTGAAATCTGATGAATTTCTTCTTAACACACTCCATTCCCCGTGATATTCCATTTTACAGTTAAGTAAACTATTACAGATAGAGAATTGTGTGTCTAAATCAGCACGAGATGATGCGGCTGTAAGGTCCACTTAAGTTTGTAGTTGTAAGCACGCGTCAATCATCGAAGAAAAGGTGCCGCCAAGGTGTGTTCTTCCATGAAACCGATGTGTAGCCAGGGCCATAGCAAGGGGGCGGGTGGTGGTATTGATTACTGTTTTACCATCATGATGGCCCCATAGGGACTAGGTGTGCAAAGTGTTTTTTGATTCTATTTCTCTACACAAGGCATTGTGTTGTCTAAGTAGATGAGATTGGGAGGTTGTAAGGTCCAATATGGTTGCTATTTGTCAAGCACGCTGTCAATCATCTGAAGAAAGTTGCCGTAAAGGTGTGTTCTTCCATGCGTAGCTTACAGCAAAAGCGGGCGCGGAGCCAGCCCGGTGGTTCCGAGTGGGCAATTTTCCCGGGATAGGTGCACTTGCTGCACACAATAACTGCCTGTCCCAGACACAAGCAAAAATTTCCCGGGACTCGCAGGGCAAACGAATCTGAAAAGGGCTGAATAATTTCATATGATATATGGTTTATATCAGATTACCCTCAAGATTTTTTCAGAGGGGGAACTCCCCACCCTTTTCCCAACCTGGCTACCGCCACTGAAGTAAAAGGAGGGTGAGTTACTAGATCGGTGTGAGTGCTGAAGTGGGGATCAAACAGGTTTTGAAGTAGAGTGGGTCTTTGGATTGGCACTGGGCTTAGGCCCGGTGGTGGGGGGGTACTCAAAAACACAAAGACCATACAGGGACGGGACGAAATATGGGATTCCTTGTCAGCCTTCTGGTATATGAATATGACCCCTTTTTGTGGCCTTTTGGTAGAGCAATGGGTTGGTGTTTTTTTTTTAATTTTCTCAAAATTTGTTGGGAAATTAGTCAAATTTCCTATTCTGAAGCCAAAAAGTTTCTACTTGAAAATAATCGTGAAAAATATCCATTTTCCTCAATCTGAAGCCAATTTTTTGTTTTCATATTTGCCAAAAAGGTCAACAAATTTTAGGAAAATAGGGCAAATTTGTAATTAAATTGGCCCAAAATCTGCATCACTGATATAGCTATGTGTCCTTTTTTAGCAAAAATTAGGAGAGATGTGGGTCCTACTTCTAGACTGTTGGAGGCCACCATCCCTACCCCGAACAAAACCTGAGACAAACCCCTGGGGCTTTGGCCAACCCAGCAGACCCCCTTCAGAATTACTCCAATGAATATCAGGGTATCAATAAGGATAAATGAGATGATTGAGGACAGCTATTTCAGACGACGACTTTCACAAAATATGAAATTTCTTCGATTTGCTCGCAAATGATAGGCTAGGGCCATTGGAAGAATACAGATATATTTTACACATACAAATAATATACTCCAACACAGAAATAGGGTCATTAATTAGAGGCTAAAGATATCCAGGTTAAATTTTAGGCAAACTTTTTTAACGTTTGTGTAACTATCACGGACTTCATATTCATTGATATTACAACCACAAAGGTCACAAAGTGGTTAAACAGTGTGGATGCCAGGGGATCACCCCTAGCATTTATTTTCTTTGTTGTTGTTTACCGGAATTTCTATCATCGGATGAAATAAAATCTCTCCAGAGTGATTTTATGATTAAAATCATTCTGTTTTTAACCCATAAGAGGCACCGATTTGGGCTAATCATTCAGGTGAGGGTAATGATATATAAAAATACAAATCACAATTTTTAAACTTGGAGGGTGCACGTTTTTAAATATTCAGTGTCTCTTAATTGTGACAAGGGGAGTACTTAAAATCACAACATTTACTTTAATTACTCCCTATCTTGCCATTGCTGGCTTGTCCTTGGGGCTTTGAACACACTACGGATTGTATTTGAAGCAAGCCTCGATAGTCAACACCCATTCTCATATTGTGCTTCAAAATTGTACGTCGAAAAGTCGCTGAGGACACATTTCAGTCACATCAATTTGTACTGATGTGGTGAGTACTTAACTTGGCCAGTAGTAATACACGAGTTTTGGTTATTGGCAAGCAGGGAATCTCACCTTCCCTGAAATGCTTAGCCAGTTTGAATTGAGATATACACTGTGTCCCTGGCCCCCACCCCATTTGTGAAGCAAAAAGGCGGGGTGGGCAGGATGGGGGAGCTGCCACCCCAAAGAACTCTGACGGGAAGAAAATTGTTTGCAAAAAAATGCTAATGTCAGCCATTTTTTTGCCTGCTCACCGGAAAATTTTCACCTTCACCAGGAACTTAAACTCCCCCCCCCAAATTTTTTTCTCCCCCTGCCGAAAGGAAAAAGAAGGGATATTTTTGGGCAAATTTTATTATTTTTAAAAAGTGTTATTTGGGGCCAAAAAATCACCAAGTTTGGAACAAGCAGCGATTTTGGGCCCAAAATGGTTTAAAAATCTCCAATATTTGATACTTTGCCCCCCCCCGAATTTCAGTTTTGCCCCCCCCCCAAAAAAAAAAAAAAAAATTTGACTTTGCCCCCCCCCCCCCCCAAAAAGAGGTCTCGGTGCCACCACTGGTCCTTATGGTAAACAGAACGATTTTTTATAAATTAATGTCGCCAGCGACGTTAATTCAGCCATGTTTGACCGTTTGTAACCTTGTGTTTTAATATCAATGCAGTTACGAGTCTATGATATTCATGTAATATACACATTGTGGATAAAGTTATGAAAACTTAAAGGGTAGCCTACAAATTCTGGATTGCTCTTTAACCTCTTATTAACGTCCTCATCTGTTCAGAGTAGTTTTTTTTATGTAAAATGTATCTCTATTTTTCCAATGGCATTCGAATATCATTGAAAGCAAATTGGAAGAAAGAAAGAAATTTTCATATTTTGTGAAAATGTGCCAAGTGCGCTTAATGGAAGCGGTCAAAATTTTGGTATTTTTTTTAATGTACCCTGTGAAATCTTAGGGCTAAAAGATGTTTGGTTTAGATATTATGAATGTAATGTGCATCATTTTGGTCAACAAATATTCCCAAATTAATTTTACACAGTACTCTATGGCGCATATGAACAAAATCACATTTTAGCTCTCACTTCAAACACAGGTTCGAAATAGCGGCGTGAAACTTTAAAGATGGGGTTTTTGGGATGAAGGCCATTCTATCAAGATGAAAATGTATAGAATAAATTAGGTCATCCCCCTTCAAAATCTACCTTATTTACCATTTTTGTTAACACCGCTGGGTGCTATATATGCCTATCTATTGGCATATCTAAAACACCATTGACTAAGGATATCATGTAATATCATGTAATGAGCAAAGCAGAGATATGTTGTAAGAATGGTGGTTGGTATGGTACGCAGAGATATAAGAAGCACTATTTTGATTGGTAACCCAGAGGGCACTAATGTGTCCTGTTATGAGCTAATCAGACAGATGTATCATAGGTGCGTAGTATCACGTATAATGAGCAACTACAGAGGTATGTAAGATTGTTGGTATGGTTATACACAGAGTTTAAATAAGCAACTCTTTTGTTGGTTCTCGAGGGCGATATCATTGGTGTCCTGTAGTAAGCCAACAGACAAAACAGATTAATCATAGGGGGTAGGTGTGTAGTGTCCAGGGGTTACGTTTGCGAAACTCATCAGAAATTACGTGCATACTATTCATGAGTGGGACCTATTTACCAAGCAATCTTGTTGTAACTTGATCTAAAAAAGCTATTATGTAGGACATACACATATACACGTAGGGTTACGCACAAGTTGGCAAACGGGGATCCCAGGGGGTTAGCAAGCATGAGTATCACTTACATATTGGAGTGACCCCCCCACCTATATACATATAACTTTCAGCACTGAACTTGCGTCTTCAAACTTTTGAAGGCAATCAGATTGTCAGTTACAATTGCAATCTTGAAAATTTCATCAGATGACTATTGAGTATTGAACCATTGTTAAAATCCTGAATTTGTGCCATTAAAAATGTAAGATAAGGTCATGATATTATGATGAAGTATGGACAAATATTTACTATGTTCAAATCTTCTCTGTAACGTCCTTAAAATTAGGGGATATGAAACAGGTTCCCAGAGCTCTCTGCCAACTCACCAAGTCGAAACATACACATCAGACACACTCTAAGTTGTATTGAACACAACTTTGAGTTTCTTTGCAGCAAGGAATGGTTAGTCAGGGCTTAATCACTCCGATTCGTCCAATCAGTATTGCCCAGGGGCAAATTTGCGATTTATTTCGTACCTCAGGTGAGGCGAGGCAAAAATGGCCGATTCTAATCAACAGTCAATTTCTAAACAATTCAAGGAGGAACCAAAAACACACCCAATAAGTTTAATTACGTTTCCGATTTCATGTGTGTGTTTGATCAATATATCTTTCTCCGTGGTGTTTGCTCTTTCTAGTCCTGGCCGTTTTTAACTTGTAGTTTAGACTGTCAGGTTGTAAAGTGCTTTTCTGAGAAGTCAACAAATATATTTTAGAAGGGTGGGTGGGCCTTCTGTGCATGATTATGGCAGAATCTATTGACGAAGCGAAACTCAATGCAATGAACGCGAGGATAGTTAATGATGGCAAACCCGAGAAGGGGAAATTAGACAAAGATTATGTAGAGGCTCGAAAACTGGTGAGCATTGAATTAATTAAAGACGAAAAATACCACAGTCTCAAGCCCGGCCTCTCACTAACTTGGCGTGAGATTTACCACCAGACAACAGGGACTGTTGTTACATGGATACCAGTGAAACAAGTGCTAATGTATTTCAGTCTTATTTCAGAGTTTCAAGCAGCCGTAATTATATTTAAGAAATAAAGGGTTTGCAGTGTCATTTATGGGCGAATAATGTGTCCGAGGTCAGAAAAACTGAATAATGGGTGAGGCGCAGCCGAGCCCATTATTTGAAAGTTTTCTGGCCGAGGATACATTATGAGCCCATAAATAACACTGCGAACCCTTTATTTCTATTCTATTACCTAAAACAGCTTCATTTAATAAGAAAATGCATCATGGCGACCCATTATTGCAGAATAATGGGCAGTAAACTGACCAATCAGAATGCTGCATTTTCAATAATGGGCAGCAGAGGTAATAGAATATATATTTTAGAAGGGGGTGGCAAGTACTTTTTCAATAACTCCCTGCTGGCCACTGCCTGCCTTGGCATCTAAGCAATATTTTGATTGGTCACTTGGAAGGTACTATCAGGGATCCTGGAACACCATCACAGATAAAACAAACTCTGGACATAAAAGTGTCTCTCTCTCTCTCTTAGACACATGGAAAGTCCAGTATCAGATAAAATATACAATTTTTCTTTCAGTTTAATAACACAGATTTCAAGCCAACCACTTTACAGGCTATGTTAATGTTAGCGCATCCATGCCAGTAATGAATATACCAATACATGCTCGGATTTTTATAATTTTTTTCAATGCTCCAGATTTTCAAATTGCTGCTTGTCTCTTTAAAATGCAAACAAAGTTTAAAAAAGATAAAAATAAAATGCTCCATATGTGCAATGGCATATTTAAATACCAATTTGACTTATACCTTCAAGGTTATTTTGCTTTTATATAAATATTATCTTAAATCACCATTTCTTTAAACATTTTATATAATCCAGGAGAATGAACTATTGAGCATGAAAGTAAATTGTTGGTTAGTGGCCATCAACAATAGCACAATGTTCTCAGTCTAAGTTCCATAGCCCTGTCTTATCTGACTTCCCAGGCGTGAATTTAGCAATAAAACAGAGATCAAGATCCTATTTTGACTGTATCATTTTGTAACTTTATACACGCAAAGCCCTAGCAAAGCACGTAACGCTTTACATCTCCTTAGAAGCTTCTGATTGTGTGAATCATGTTACAAAAAGCAGATGAGATCTACTCAAATTTGTCCTTCGGAGCAACATCATAATTTGAAAATTATCAACCGGAACAAAATGAAACATATACATACCTAAATATGAATTTATGGCTTGAAAGACTTCACTAATAGTTCCAAAGTCTACAAATTTCAATTTTTTGATGGGAAGCCAGTGAAATATCGGCATCGTGGCTTAGAATAACGGCAACGACACCCCCCTCTCTTATTATTTAAACCGATTTCACGTGGATGCCCTTATGCTTTGGAATGGATATGGGGGATTTAGGGACTGTTTTTTTGGATCTATACAATAAAGCCGTAGGCAGTGACCTGACGTTCTTCGAGTTCCCCGTCGTGTGAGGAAAATGAATACAAATAGCGAGCTTGGCCACGGCCGGGGAACCACCGGCAAACGTGATTTTTTGTCCTGCTTTGCGCTATAGTTCACGAGGCATATTTGAATGTGATCCTTCTTTTTTTTAGGGCTAGACTTGAGACGAGTCTGTG
The DNA here is from genome assembly GCA_023653785.1 of Ophioderma brevispina. Classification (NCBI taxonomy): domain Eukaryota; kingdom Metazoa; phylum Echinodermata; class Ophiuroidea; order Amphilepidida; family Ophiodermatidae; genus Ophioderma; species Ophioderma brevispina. The sequence continues at coordinate 2,153 of JAMKCH010045046.1, read as the reverse complement.
GACTTTGTGCCTGAACTAATTTATCATTTTATATTTCAATCTGGTGTGACTGGAAAGATCAGGTGGTATTTTTATTAAACGTGATACGAAAAGGTGACTGTGCCAGTCATGTTCTTTTTTTCGTTTGGTATTTTAATCTTGATTTTTGAAGAACACAATTAATTTTGATTGTGAGTCACATATTATTTTATTCCCTGGAGTTATTATATTATATTTTACTCTAACTCCCTGTATATCACACATCTTGAGTCATCACATGTTTTATTAAAATTAACTGATTAACTTACCTTAAACGATAGCTGATCCTAGATTAAGTACTAAAGAAAACCATGCCTACCCGACCCTGATTTTTTCAGTTTTGCAGAATTTTGTTTTTTTTATTTTTTTTGTTTTTAGATTGGGTTAAAAATAACCCTATTTTGGTGTTAAAATGACTATATTAAGGGCATATATCTTTTTGAAAAATAACCCGTTTGGGATAAAATTACAATATTTAATAATCATTTGGTTAATCGAGATCTCCAAACGTAATATTTCGCCGTTCGCGCACTACCCGCCGTTGGTCAAGATGACATATTTTAGGGTCTTTCAAGTATGCATCCAAAACTACCACGACTAGTGTCAATACAGTGCCTGCTAAAGGGTGATATTTTGACCTAAAGGTTGATGGCCTGATTTACTTATATAAAGTTTTCAATCTTGATTGAAAAACCTTGACCCCAATAACTGATCTCTACAGTTTTCACGCTGATATTTCATTCCATTTTGATATGGAGCTACCAACTTCATTTGTTAGCCCTGTTGATACCGTTAAAATAATATTGGTCGCACACTATAACATGACATCCAAACTACCAACACTTTTAAAGCCCAAAGATTTTACAGGGTAAATGCAGGGTAAATGAGAAAAACTAGTAACTTTCTTCTGACACCAATTGTGACCATTTCTTTTAAAATTGTGGTTCCTGGGGATGAGGCTATAGCGATCGGACCATACCCTTTAAAACCGTAACAAAAATGCAGTTCGGTATTTTTTGTTGAATTGATAGTAGGCATGTTTTCTTCTACACCAATATGCTACCGTTCAGAAGCGACTAATTTCAATTCCACTCTTTCCATCCTAGTAGATTATGTCTCAATTATTAACACATAAGTCGTGGCCTTTGGAGATGCTTCCCAAATTAGCCCTTTTTTTAGATCAGACACTGCAACTGACACCATACATGCACATTCTTTGTATTTTTAAAGTTTTACCAAATAGAACCAACCCTCACCTATTACAACCCAAAATGACCACGCCCTCGGTCTTTGTCAGCCTGCTAAAAGGCGATACCACAGGGCATGCGGGCCATTAGATTCTCTAACACAATTCCTATTAATGTGTAATCCGCTCGGTCTATGCAACTTCAGGGGGGTGTTTCACTATTACTCTGCGACTAGTCGTACGATCAGTTAACCGTTCGTAGCTCCCCCGACGATCGCAAGTTCACGACCTGTACGTGGCTCTGTTTTCACAAAGACCTAATGTCTGCGATCAGTACGTAGGGCCAACAGAACTGTTTTCTTAGACCTGCGAACACCCTCAGGGGGTCGTAGGTCTATTTTGAGGATTATTTGCATAATTAATTGAATGCTTGGTAAATATCCCGCTTGAATTACCGTTCTTTTCATGACATCCAACTTAGACAAGTACATTTACAAATATCGTGTTTATTTTTTCCCGCCTGCAACCATTTTGATGCCATCGCCCAGCTTTTGTTATTTCTCAATATGCTTCTAAAATAAAATAACACTAAAATGAAAATAAAAGGTGTGTCAAAGTTGCATTAAAGAGATCTTATACGGGTTTGTCATCTTGTTAATTTTCTTTAGTCGCAACAAGAAGATATGCATAAAACGCTCTCCTAGCATGAATCACATTTTCCTTGCTGATTAACCCACACAGATAGTACATTTTACTCTTTCAGTATTTTTAAAATGAACGTTTATCTTTAACAATGTAAACTGAAACTGATATAAAACACATGATATAGCACCATTTAGAGGCTACATAAATCAGGTGCTATCTGGGTAGCTATTTTTACACGCTGCCCATCTTAAAACCCTCAAATCCATATCTAAAGGGCGTTTTTTACCATTTAAGCGAGAAACAC
>JAMKCH010045045.1:0-11588 GCA_023653785.1 Ophioderma brevispina | reverse complement strand
GAATACCTGTTTTTACTTGCAACGACAACATTACATTATTGATCAAACAAATGTGAAATTATACATTTATGAGCCGTAGATCTCACTGCAAAAACTGTGGTGCTAAAATTAACACCGCGTCAGTTTAATAGGCCGTAAGGGGTCCACACCAACTGGTGTTAAAGGAACATTAGGTGTGGTGCTTAATACATAGATACAAACCTGAATGAAAACACTGCTGGTGTTATTTTACAATGTATGCTGTTGTTAATTTGACCACTTTAAACAATGTCAAATTCCTATGTGACACCATCGGGTGTTGATTTGCTTCTGTTCAACACCGCTGGTGTTAATTGATTCTCACTACTGGTATAAATGCTACCACTGGTCCAGGGCTACAAGCGTCCCTTAAGTAGAAGGTGTCCTATGATTTCCAGTATTTTGGACCCTTGCCCTATAAAGCCCTATAAAACTTCCAAATCCCTATATTTACATATATGTTCTCCACAGAAGTTCAAGATTGATGTTTTGCCTGGTTTTCACAGGAATTGATCAAAAGTGTTGCCTTTCAGAGTCTAAATGTTCTTTACAAGCGAGCTTTTAAAACAATTTACTATAAAATAGGATCTCCAAACTAACTTAGCATGGTTGTACATTATCTATAAAGAGTCAGCTTTCAATCCCTTGTCAATTTTAGGACTTTCGGAATTTTGATGACTTTGTTTGAGGACCATAAATCTTTTGTTTAAGGAGAAACAGAAAAAAACTTATGTCAGAAATCTACATTGTAGACCACTGCTTTAATATTCTTACAAATAGATGCTATACAGAAGTCAGAGTTGGTAACCTTGGACTACACAACAATGATAGTAATTTGACTGTTATCCATGGGAGGGGGCTACTCAGATTTGGTTTGGTTGAGGTGTGCACAGCTGGTCTTGAACCCATACCCAATTCATAATTGGTATTTGTAAAAAAATCCATTTGAGGAATTTTGCGCGTACTATATTAGTATCTCTTTTTCAAGAATTTTTGGGGGGCCTCAAGCCCCGGAAGATCGTGGCCTTTTTCAAGATTGTGGGAGGCAGTTTTGAGGGAAAAGACAGACTTCTTGCCATCCAAAGGAACCAGATTGGCTCTTAACACAACATTGGTAGTATCTGAAGGTCAAGGTCTATTCTGTGAAATTGTATTTGTGGTTTCCACTCTTATTCCGGGGACTTGGTTGTTATAAAATATCTGAAATTAAGCTCTTGCTCACTCTTATACACATGACCAAGTAAATTCACTACTTGTGAAAGAATCCTGCCTATAGAGTCACCAGGTGTGTGACACAGGTTGATCAATAAAGACCCCGATGTGACCTTTGAACTACTGTGGTTAAAACTGCTAAATGTCATTCTGGTGCAAGTTTAGGTGATATGACCATCACACTGCTAAAAAAAAATAACAGCCCAAAACTTATACGGGTGGAGCAGATTGACCTCTCATGAGCCCGATTGCTGAGCTTTACCAATTTTTATGTCAAAGGCAATTTCTTAGACAAATGACGGAGTATGTTCAATTATACTCAAACGAACCACTGCTCAAGATTATACAGATTGACTAATGACCCCTACATTACCCTTGACACCTTTTTATTAAATCTATAAATTGCCACCAAATTTGTTTAAAAGAACCACTGGCTAATTACTTGGGGTGTACACAGATTGACCTTTAATGACCCATGTGACACTTTGAGCATGTTTGAGAAGAAAACGTCAAATGCAATTCCTTGGTAATGAGAATTGGGTAAAATGGAGTAGTGCTGAAGGGGGGACATAGTTGTTACATAAAAAGTGTTGATAAGGATAGAGGGATATAGTACTAGATGTTATTACCACTTCTAAAAATACCAAAGATTTGTGGTGCCAGAGATACGAAGGAAGGACCATGTACCCAATTTTCCACGTAAAATGTGAGGTTTCCAATGTATTCAAAAACTGAATAATTTAAAACTTTCAGAAAAAACTTATTTGCATTTTCCCACAAAACAACGACTCTTTGACCTATGTTTATTGGGTCCAATGTCACAAATTAAGGTCAAAACTTCAATGACATGCCCTATATAGAGTCTACTTGAAATGATTACACTGTACGGAAACCCGAGATTCCTCAAAAAAAATACTAAAATAGGGATAGCGTGCACAGTCAGAAAGCATTCCCCCTCATTTTTACCCAAAACATGGGAATTATCTACATGTATATAGTCAATAACAGCCAGAGATGGCTCAATGGGTGGCACATGTCTTTCAATGAATTAAATTGCTGAGGATTACACCCCCCCCACCCCCCCCCACGGAAAGGCGCCCGCATTCCAAGTAAAAATACATACAAATTCCTATAGTTTCCCTATAATTTTCTTGTTTATCCCTTATTTCCCTATATTCCTTGGTTTTTTGGCCCTATATTTAGCCCTATAGTTTGGCAAGGGTGCACTTGTAGCCCTGCTGGTCTGTCTTCAATAGAGGCCTACAACCTGCGGGTGTTATGTAACATATAGATTGAGGTAAAGATAGTTGGTGTAAAATCCTACATCAAACAAACATCACTCTGATCTACAAAGAAGTCCACTAAAGTGCTGTCTTAAGCTATTTTAAAATACTGTTTTACACATAGACAGTGTAAGCAGCTTTAATACACACCGGCCATAGCTTAATACCGGCGTAGTATTGCATATTTTCACACAGGAGTTTGTGCAGTGTTGCAGATAGTTACTAAAAGTATACCATTTGTTCCACGTCCACGTTCCGGCCCATTAATTGTCAAGGAAATTAAAAAAAAATATTTTTTTTTAATTTAAAAAAGCTAAAATCTTGAAAACCTGTTCCCATGACAAGGAAGACAATGGAGGCTATATAAATACATATCAATCATACATCATTATATGAGTTCCAGCTGAGCGGAGCGATTTTCAGCACGCCATCGGACACAAATGGCCTTGACCCAAAACTACGTACCATTAATAATTATAAAAAGAGAGATTAACACCATGCGCCGTCTAGAGCCGCCTTCCTGGCTTGATTGTACAACTGCAAAAACACTGGGGTTGTTAACATTGTAACACCTAAGTCTGAGTCAAGCTTGTCGGTGTTAGATTCAGCATGTTGAAATTTAGGATTGAACACCGCTTAGGTGCTGCTACACAATTTTAATTATGCATTTTGGCGATCTGCTTCTGAAAGGTTAGAGGTAAGCAGTTAACTGTCAATACCAAACGTTTAATAAACTATAATATGGTAATCCTATTATTGGAAATGACTTTTTTACTTGGTAATATTGTAGGAGAAGTATACTTTTCAAAAAAATCTATTTAGGATAAAGTTCATGTCAGTTAACTCTATATGAAAAGATGAACAGTGAAGCCACTATCTTCAACATGCAGCTGACATTGTCACAAGAACTCCGAAAATACTGAAATGCAATGAAAATCATGATTCAACAACATTACTTTTGTCTGCGTGTGAATGGGTGTGGGTCTGCATTTAGCTTGTTTGTTTCCAAAAATATTTTTATTACACTACCAATTGTTTCTTTTCTTTCTTCAGTATACTGCACAAAGCCCATGTGAACTAAAATGAGCAGGATATAGTGCGCTGATCTAAATTTTGTTGTTGTGTGTTTTTGCTTGCATTTGCATGCTGTTGGTTGTATAGCTTATCACACACACACATAACAAGGCCAACTTAAATTTACCTTCTGCATGTTCAAATGATTTTTCATGACTCGCATTTTGTATTAACTCATGCTTTGGCTTTGTGGATTGCAAAAGTCTCTTTTTCAATGAATTGCTTTATCCTTAATTAACATGCAAATATTATATTGTATAGCTCTTCGAGGATGCTTGTACGTCTATTCTGTTCTGTGTAGGTTTTTCTTATATATTCCTTAAACATTGTTATTTTCTATGCAATGCGCTCTGTCCTCATCTCCTCGCAATCTCTGTTATCGCTATTTTCATGAAATATTTATATTTTATATTTTGACGTTGAAGATGATAATAAATTTGGATTGATTGACATAACAACATGAAACACAAACTTCATTCAATCCTTGGTGCAATATTGTTTTCGGTTATTCCTGTGAAACTATATATTTGGATATAGCATCTGCAAAATATAATTTCATAGCTCTATATTAACCAGTATTTTAACGCTTTACATTATAGTTTTTGATTACAATGCCTTAGCACCACCCTGCTTGTAAAACGCACTCGGCTCGAACAGTCCATTCATACCTGTCGCCTATTCTAGGCCAGTATATGACCTAGATGGTAAGTCTCAGTCATAGAGGTGGTCTACGTAAATACATAAAGCACTATAATCATCTGATCACTTTTATATTCCCTGTACTTTTGAAAACAATGACACAAGCTTCCATTTCAGATTTGAACCTAACAATAATTTACACAAGTATGAAATTTATTGCCTAAGAACGAGTGAGCAAGTAACCCAGCACAATATAACAGGCAGGTTAGCCCAAGACTCAAGATTGCAAACTTTGTCATAAAAGTCGGCTAACGATCCAAATTAAAAAAACAATGGACCATATTGTTCTTCTTTGCGGTGGGGACTCACATGAGGTACATACTATTTATTATTTCTTTGATAATAAAGTTGGCGATTCAATACAATTTAGTCCCAATCCGTAAAACAAAAGATGAAATTTTTTAAAAATATTAATTAAAACTGAATTTGGGAAATATCCTTTTTTTTTTTTTTTTTTTTTTTTTTTCTTTTCCTTTTTTTTTTTTTTTTTTTTTAATTTTTTAGGTTTTTTCTTTTTTTTTTTTTAAATTGATGGATAATTTAAATGGAGTTGATTGAATTCAATTAAGACTGATCTCTTGCCGACATCAAATCTTTGCCATTTGAGAGAGCAGGTATATATCGTTAATAATTAGAACGTGCAAAATACACAAGGTTCTAAGAATAAGAAACATCTAAAGCGACATCGGATACTCTTGACCTGTATCTCCTGTGGGTTATCAAACTCGATTTTTTGTGAAACCCATTAATCATGTTAGATAACATAATCGATATCGCATTTCAGAAAACACCTCTGTATATTCCTGGTTGTCTGCGTTGGCCCCATCATGTCAATTTGATAGACTCCCATGCATGCGGTACACACTGTCTTTGTCGATAGTTCCCTTTAAAACCCATATTCAATGTGAACAGTCTTAATCAAATTAAAAAAGGAAAGAAAATGTATAACATTATTAATATTATTAACGACCTACCTGGTTCTACTTTCTCCATTAATATATGATAATAATTCAAATAAAAAGACGCTGGAAAATAAAATCCAGTTCCTTCGATGTCTTATTTCCAGCATTGTATTTGTAGAAAAAATGTTCTCGCTCTACTTGTAATTAAGAGTCATTACAAAATTGGAAGCCGTTGTTATACTGTATACAAATGCAGCTCCTATTTTCTTTTAGGGTCAATCGAAACAGAAATGTAAGTTGAACGGTTGTCTTCTACAAAATTCGCCGTATCTGGTATTAGCAGACGCCCGTTTCATGGCTTTGTTTTGCTCGGACAGATGTTTTTAGAGGATTCGTAGATTATTCCTGGTTAGTCCTTTCTAACGCCATTTTGACTATTTTTCACAATCATGTAAACAGAATCAACAGGTTACATCAGTTAGAAAGGATTTCACGGTACGACCCTGATCAAAATAAAACGATATGCTTGGTTACGTTAGAACATCGACCCAAAGAGTCCTTCGTTACAGAGGCTTTAATATCCGTCGACCATCAGCACGCGCCGCCTCGAGTCATTTCGCCAGTAGCTTTTTGTTATGCAAATATCGATTTTTCCTCTTGCTTGCGACCATTCAGTGTGTGCACAGCCAAATTCATATGGCATGAGCCAGCCTAATCAATATTGTATGCGTTTAACGTTTACAAGCAAAACGCAACAGCTGTAGTATCCTGATGGCGCTCTTACCTCAATTTTTATGAACGGGTGTGTAAAGTTACGCTAATGATCGATAACCACACCCGAAAGGACCACACCCATTGGTATTCTGTTGACATCTTCTCTGGTATTGGCGACTCCGTTGATTTGGGTGTTTCGGGAATGACCCACAATTATAAAAGGATGATACGGGTCTCGGGTCATTTAATTAGAAGGCTTAATCGTGTACTTATAAACAAGTTTTTGGCAAGTTTCTGATACATTTGTGCAACCCCTTAGTGCGCGCAGAAACTACAGCCTTTCCAGTGCACTCCTCATGATACGAGGGATGATTGATAAGTTCTAAGCCTAAGGTAGAAAGAGATATGCTACAAAGTTCAAATTTACACTGTCTACGGTTTCATTCTTCAAATGAAAATTCCAGAAGTTTCATGTGTATATCTGTTCTATTTTTTAACTTGCAGGTAATCAAAAATTGAGAGTTTTGCCGGACCTATTGAAGCAATTACGTGAGAAAATTAAAAATTTAAGGAGTTCCCTTTTTCATCTTTGGGAAGAGATAGTAAGACGGTGCCAAATCGGGTGAATAGGCTGGATGTTCTACCAGATTGAAGCCACACTGATGGATTGCAGTCATGGCTACCATGTCTTCCATTATCTCCAGTTAACGGAGTGTTATTTGGAGATAAGGCTATGGAAGCACAAGTGTATCACTTTCTTCTTATCCCTAGATAAGATAGCCTTTATCTCCAAATAAAGTAACACTCCGTTAACTGGAGATAACGCTTCGTTAACTGGAGATAACAAAGCTGAACCCCAAATAACGCGTCTTCTCTGGGGTTAACAAAGCTGAACCCCAAATAACGGTCCTTAAAAAAAGCTTATCTCGAGATTAGAAAGCTGAACCCTAAGTAACGGTCCTTATCTCTAGATAACAAAGCTGAACCCCAAATAACGGTCCTTATCTGGGGTTAACAAAGCTTATCTCTAGATAAGAAACCTTATCTAGGGATAAGTCCCCTTATCTCCAAATAACGCTCAGTTAACTCAAGATAACAAAGCTGAACCCCAAATAATGATCCTTATCTGGGGTTAACAAAGCTGAACCCCAAATAACGACCGTTATTTGGGGTTCAGCTTTGTTATCTCCAGATAGGGCCCGTTGTTTGGGGTTCAGCTTTGCTAACTCCAGATAAGGAGTGTTAACTCAAGATAAGGACCATTATTTTGGGTTCAGCTTTGTTATCTCTAGATAAGCTTTGTAAACTCTAAAAAAAAAAAAAAAAAAAATAACGCTTCGTTAACTGGAGATAACAAAGCTGAACCCCAAATAACGCGTCTTCTCTGGGGTTAACAAAGCTGAACCCCAAATAACGGTCCTTATCTTAAAGTTAAGTTAACAAAGCTTATCTCGAGATTAGAAAGCTGAACCCTAAATAACGGTCCTTATCTTGGGTTAACAAAGCTGAACCCCAAATAACGGTCCTTATAGGGTTAACAAAGCTGAACCCCAAATAACGGTCCTTATCTCTAGATAACAAAGCTGAACCCCAAATAACGGTCCTTATCTGGGGTTAACAAAGCTTATCTCTAGATAAGATACCTTATCTAGGGATAAGTCCCCTTATCTCCAAATAACGCTCAGTTAACTCAAGATAACAAAGCTGAACCCCAAATAATGATCCTTATCTGGGGTTAACAAAGCTGAACCCCAAATAACGACCGTTATTTGGGGTTCAGCTTTGTTATCTCCAGATAGGGCCCGTTGTTTGGGGTTCAGCTTTGCTAACTCCAGATAAGGAGTGTTAACTCAAGATAAGGACCATTATTTTGGGTTCAGCTTTGTTATCTCTAGATAAGCTTTGTAAACTCTCTATATAAGGACCGTTATTTGGGGTTCAGCTTTCTTAACCCTATAGGGCCGTTATTTGGGGTTCAGCTTTGTTAACCCAAGATAAGGACCGTTATTTAGGGTTCAGCTTTGCTAACCCTATAAGGAGTGTTAACTCCAGATAAGGTGCGTTATTTGGGGTTCAGCTTTCTTATCTGGAGATAAGGCTGCCTTATCTCGAGATAAGAGACCTTATCCCGAGATAAGCTTTGTTAACCCGAGATAAGGGTCGTTATTTGGGGTTCAGCTCTGCTATCTCGAGATAAGCTTTGCTAACTTAAGATAAGGGGCGTTATTTGGGGTTCAGCTTTGTTAACCCTATAGATAAGGCGCGTTATTTGGGGTTCAGCTTTGTTATCTCCAGTTAACGAAGCGTTATCTCCAGTTAACGGAGTGTTATTTGGAGATAAGGCTATAAGGAAAAGTGATACACTTGTGCTTCCATACACTCACATCTTACGAGAGGCCGGTATCTTTTGACTAAAACATTAAAAGTATATTTGGAAATGTCATAGCGGGCCGGCCTTTGAGGCATAATATTTCAGATACAGATCGGGGCATTCTTCAGTAAGGCAGGATCTTAATGTTTTGACAAGAAAACTAGAATTGTATCCTCGAGCCCAGTTTTCCATGGCGTTTATTGTATATTCGTACCTTCACAGACAACCGCTAGCTAACCAACTAAAGTCCGTATGTGTTTAGCGAGGTTTAACTATACAATTTAAGCTCTTAAAAATAAACATAATTGACGTAATCAAGCAAGTTACCGTTTTTCATGAATTATACTTTTTTCGACTCGCATGGTAGAAGGTGGTAAGCGGCGTTTATCTTGGTAGAGTAAAGTGGGTAATATGGACCCCCTTAAGCAAGATCGTAATTTATTTCAAAATTTTACTTTTATATTCGTTAATTAACTTTTCATAATTACCAATTGAATAGCTTGATTCATGGGTAGTACAGACCAAAATATATTAAGTAATTCATCTCATAACCAAATAAAGATATAGGCTTTCAAAACTTTTTTTTTGCAAAGGGTCATATTACCCCATGTGTCGGCAATATTCTGACCACTCCGTCATTGGCAATAGAGGCCGGGCAATCTGACCATCATATGGTCCATAATTGCCTCCCTCGTCCCATAAGTTCTCCATGGGATTAGGGGTGTCCATATTTCCCAGATCACACATACACAATGGTATCCATGCCTTTTTAATTAGAATGTGAGATACGAATTTTTCCATCATACATGTATTGATACCGGGTAAAGTCAGACTCATGTTGGCGTTGTAACAACCTCCAAACCGGGCTCAAGAGACAATTGTGATGTTTTAAAAACGTCAATGACATAATAAGAAACGTGTTGAAATTTATTAAATTTAAAATATTTCCCTTTGAGCTTTCATGGGACAATCCCTCCATAATACCAATTTACAGTAGTTGAATGAAGGTTCTTTCAGTACCCGTAGAAGGTGTCACTCCTACCACCCCTAGTTCAAAGTTAAAGGGGGTTCCATATGCCCCGGGGGTCCATTACCCCACTTTACCCTACTTCATCAATTTTGGGGTCTCACAATTGTTTGCTGCGTGCTATCTTCTGTAGATTGCACACGACTAATAGTCCGTATTCTATTCTCAAAATGGCTTGCTTCGGTCCCACTCATCTGAGTTTCTAATACCAAGGTTCATCCAATTTGCTTCGGTGAGAACATCACCCACATACTGGTGAATAAATCTCTTTTGGAACAACCACCTGCTGCCTAACATTATAACGGTCATGAAATCCAACCATCCTCGGCCAGACAGAGGCTGCGCCTTGTCAACCTTTATGTAATGGTGGTATATTTGTAGCAAAACCTCGCTCATTGTCCGCTCCAGGAGCGCTCCACGTTTGACCATACTCCGTAGTCCAGGGTGCGCTTGGGTTTCAGGCGACATTCTACTCTTTTACGGAATACACGAATCAATACGATGATGCAGTTTATTCCGTTAGAGACATAATCGTGTTAAAAACCCGATCTCACGACTTGCTAAACTTGATACCACAATGAACGGTAAATGGAGCGGTCACGGGCGCTCCATGACCGCTCCATGACCGCACCATATTTTATTGGAGCGCTTCCTTGAGCGGACATGATCGAGGTTTTGCTACGATTATACCACCATAATTTATGGATCGACACAACCGCCTGCTAACTCCAGCTCTCATTTCAACATCTTAAAGAAATTAAAGAACAACACCGCCTGGCTAGATACTCCAAGAGCTACCAATTCACTATCACAACCTATGACGAACTCCCACTTGGTATAGCAATCTTCCACGTAGGGAATGGGTCACCCTGACGGATTCGCACATGAGTCGGTCTTCAATTCAACAATCCATCTCCATCCTGCCAATGTGGCTGCTCAACACAGTCTGCGATCCACATTCTATATGAGTGCCCTACCTTTCTTCCCACCGTTGTACAATGGCTCCACCACCAACTCCAACACATTTTGGCTGCTGTCTCAATACGCAAGAAGAAGAGAAGTGCGTTTCATTTAACAAAACCTTAAATAAACATTTCAAAGAAATTTTACATATCATGAACTTGTACTAACTTTAAAAACGTCTGGTATGTGTTTAACTTAGAGCCGTAGCGGCGTTTATCTCGGTGTTGTCGTCATTTTTTTAATTTAAAAGGTTAACGCTATTTTTTTAATCCTTATGTTATTGTTTATACGTATAACAGGCTACCAGAAGATTTTTATGGCGTCCTTTCGGACATCTGGGTCCGGAGTCTTTTTGCGGAAGAAACAAAAAAGCTGTTACTTTTAGTCATACATGCGAAAAGACTGACACCAACGCAGCAACGTACATCATAACTTATTATAGCAAAGATAATTCACACATGCAAATTCAGTAGATATTGATTTCTTTTTGACAAAAATATATCAGTTTTAAACATATCTATTAATTAAGTATCTTTAACAAATAAAATTGGTTCAAGGAGGAATAGTTCATTTGTAGAACATCAGCGCACTCATCTTCGGAGCCTGACTTTTATCCGTTGTAAGATAAGCACTCCTGCTATATCTCTCTCCGTGGAAAAAATCACCTTAACGCAGTAACCCTTTGTCTAGAATAGTATGTTCTGAGGTCTTTGGGCTTTGGGCCAGACTGGTTTTGTGAGCGCTCATCCATTCCACTTCTCTCAGAGCATATTGCAGGCTGAAGTTGCTTGTACCATCTGTCTGAATGCCTTTTCTTCTGCTGAGCCAGATGGCATATAGCTCGCTCTGAGTGCAATTTTGGCTGCTGTATCAGCTATAGGCCTATAGCCTTCCTCTTTCCTTTATAGGAATTAATTCTCAAGGATGCCAGGATTTTTTTGACTGATGTATTCCTCTGGTTCCTACTTAGTAGTATATAGACCATCCTTTGTTTTCACAGTCAGCCTCTAGATCTTGGTATTTGCACTTCTTTCTTTCTAGCTCTTTCTTATAGGGACCGTCAGCTCTATGATCACCGTCTTTGTTTTGGTAGAAAAGATGGTGATATCTGGTCTCTTAGCTGTTTTAGTGATTTCTGGAGGGAACACTATTTCTTTGTGTTCTTCATCCATGAGGAATATCCAGTCATTGGCCTTCTTCAGAAAGTTGGTTGGCTCTGTCCTAGCATTGGTAGGACTGGATTTCGATAGCTCACCCTATAAAACACGTACATCACAATTTCAGGGTTAAGAAAAGAACATATCCCTCTTTTTAGTGTGGGTTGG
>JAMKCH010045044.1:0-69312 GCA_023653785.1 Ophioderma brevispina | reverse complement strand
TCAGTTGTATTCTTAAAATTTGATTCCAAAAAGCTTATTCCATTGTGATATACAGGCTAACCATATTGGTTATCAATACGCCTTTTTTTTACAAAAGGTTTTGCAGGCAGCTGGGTTTCTAGAATGGGAGTTGGACATTTGCGTTGCAATGGGTGGCAGCTCCACTTAAAAATTTACAATACCACATTCTTTGTGTTTCTTTACAGGCTCAGGTTCTAATGCAACCCCAATAAAGATTTGGGCCAATAGGCGTGACAGGTTAATACGATACTAACAAGATTGAGTTGAAGTGAATTTTGAGTAATCATTCACACCATGTATACCACTTCAATAAAACACTGAACCGCTCGTCGACTTTGCAAGGCTGTTGAAGGTGAACCCGTTGAGGATGACAATGATGCCAAACGTTAATGTTTTTTTCTTCTTGCGTCGATTGATGCAACCATTCCTTCCAATGCATTATGAAATCGTCATCAATTTCAAACTACAGTGAGATTCATATAAATTGTGTTACAGGAATGCAAAGTAAACGTATGAAGACTGCTTGAGATAGGAGCGCACCTTACTTAAGGGTGTGTACTAATCAAAGTATTAGGCGCTCAACTTCCGCGTAGCAAGTTGTTTTTACACAAAACATCCCATCTTGTCCAAGTAATTTATATTGCCACGGTACCAATTGATAGGCCAGGCTATTAATTCTACAAGATCGGCCTTTTATGTCCGCCAGCCCGGATTAGGGGATACATACCACAATGGCATAACGGTATATCACGCACTATGCATCCCATTCTCAACCAAAAAAAACCCAACATATATCGCTTTTTCTTGTAAAAACACTTATAAAAAAAACATGTTTTAACCTTGCATTTATGGGTATGTATATATGTTTCGAATTCTACAAATTGAGAGCTTTTAGTGGAAGCTAGGCCTATACTACAAAATAGGTACGTTTACATGGTTAAGGTGGTTTCATACTTCATCAGCAAACGTGTACAGATAGCCTTTGCACAATATTCTTACGAAACACAAATGTTCATATCCATTCCGGAGCACAAAGGTGTTTAAGAAACAGCGTCGGCCGACGTCTACAGAGAATAGAATCTAAATAATAAAGCGCACATCCCCTGTCAAAACAACAGGGCCTACCCTTCTCCAGATTTCTAAGATTAAACAGAGTAGATTCTTCAAGTGAATTGTTATTTCTATGTGAACGATGTTTAAAGGTGTTGTTCTGATTATGTCTATTGTGTTCTCTATTGGATGTGAGAGCCTGGCACTTGCACATTTACCCCATCACACGTACCGTTGGGCAACACAAAATTGCGGTTTTGTTGGTAGAAGACGCGATAATGCAGTTGCAAAGCCCGATTTCAATACGTGCTAATATTGTGGTTAACCACTAAAACGCGTTTTTTTTTTTTGTTTGAACTTGGGACAGAAGGGTTTGAGGGCTCAAATTTCAGGACGACAATGAGAAAATACAGCCTTTAAGATGATATCAAAAATCCGATACTACCGGGTTTAAAATCGGGGGGGGGGGGTCCCAAAGATGATTGAGACCACGCACCTTTAATAGGTAAATGTTAGAAATAGACCGAATACATAGGCAGATGATCTCACAACATTTCTTGAACATTCAACTTGATGCAGGTGCACGTTCACGGATTTAGACATTTTTCAAAATTTAGGCCTATGTGAACAGAATTTCATTGGCAGAGGTCTGCCAAACACTAACTTTTCGAAATGTTTAACACCATGCAAATATTAAATACATGTGTCGCACAAAGTTGTTGAGAGGACAGGGTCGGTCGGCGTCTATCCAATGAAGTATATTGGATAACATGGTGTGTGGAATCATGGCTATGGTAAAGAGAAGAAATACAAACTGATTTCCCGAGTTACATAGGGAATTGCCAGGCTCGTATATCAAGAGCGAACACAATAGACAAAATCGGAACAAGCACCTTTAAAGTTTTAAACAATTCTTTCACGTGTTTGCAAACAATAACACTCAATTTAAAACGCGAGCAAACGGAGCTACAATGCACAGGCCTATGACAAAATAACAAACTATATTGTGATTGAAAGGCAATTGTAATAATGTTAAAAAATTAATTCATAATAATAACAACAATAACAACGGGATACAAATTGTCCGTCTTTCCGGTTCCATGCTAGTTTAGGACAAAGATGAATATAATGAGTGCCACATTGAACCGATGCGTTTGGATTGTGATCTTAATGATCTAAAACATAATGCAAAGGAATCGGGAAATGTGGGCGCCTATCTCTCGTACGCTTGCTCCTTGGATCAGAGGCGGGGAGGAAGTTCCTGTATCATACCACTAAGGAGAGATCAAAGGATACCGCCTGCCGGGTATATTTTCGGATCAGGTCAGTGAGCGGTATTCAGGCGTACTACGCATTTATCCCCGGTCAGTGTCCGCGTCCTCGCCGATCCATTTACAGAGCGGGTGTGATTCTTGCTTACGCATTGGGCATCAAATTTGGGTGTAAAATACTTTATTTGAACAAATATTTGTTTTTTTAATAAAACCCCAAAAATACACATTTTGTTATTATAAAATATTTTGAATGAGTAGTGTATGGATAAATCGTAACGGGTTTCAGGTCGCTCTGAGGACGCGGGACATTACATGCCCAGAGCGAGCCCATACCGGGTTCAGCCTTCGGCTTCACCCGGCCATATGAGGGCTTCTGGCCTATGGTAATTCCCGTATCATAGCTCTGCTCACCCGGATAACTAATAATCTTCGGAACACAAGAATGGACTTCCTGAAGGATTAGATAGGTTTTATGACTATATATTCAACATTCACTCTAGATATAGCTTGTTGTCCATGGTCTTGAACCAGCCTGAGAGATCCTGTTCTTTTCTCAATTGTCTTCATCTTTGGCCTCCTGACCAAATGCGACATGCAATAAAATCGTGCCAACTCTGTTCCCCGATGGTGCTTTTTTTGCGAAACGTAAATAGTTTGCATTCGTTGTAGGGTCTTGACAGAACACATTTTGAATTTGGTAATGGTCTTTTTTCGAATTGATCATCGTTCGGCGTGGGATGAGGTGTGCCACTTGGAATAGGGACACTTACACTATGTATAAACGATCCGTTTATTTGGGAGATGCGAGCCTATTGTGTATCGGAACAGTTTCCATGAGCCGCTCACAATCCTGTTGAATGACAAAAGCAAAAAGGTGCCATTGAATTAATAATTCTTTAGAAGTAGGCCTATGCACTTATTACCCATCAAGGTATATTATGATTTTTCATTATACAAGGAATATAGGACACCAAAGGGTGTTCTCTCTCACCTTGAAATCCACGGTTTTCATTTTCCATTTTATAATCAAGGGATAGGTTTTTTCATGGTTCACCTGTGACATTGCAGGTTCGATTCCAGCATTGGTCAAATGCCGGTCTTTTTTGGATCCATCCATTTTGACCTATGACAAGGATATGATTGGATATTTTTTGTAATCTTATAATATATTGTATATATTCTACATAACATAGCATAACAATTTTGTGTTTAAGTTTAGAGTCTGGTAGTAGGTAACAATTTACATGCCAACAATCGATGCGGAAGTGGAAGGTAGTTGGAGTTGTTGTTCTGAATGAATCCAATTTGCGCAATTTGCCAAATCGCGATGAGAGCTGGCCCGTCGTTCTCACGTTCTGCATCTTGATGGCATAGTATCAACAGGCCTAACCAAGTTGCAAAGCGGCTGTATTCCTGCACTGGGTCTGTTCCACTTGTTGACACACAATAATTTTTTGCACATTGGGGCGTGCAAAACCATTTGCTCCCGGCTCCTATTGTGAAATTATATATAGATATATAACAAAGTTTATATAATGCAACATCATTTTTGTGGCGTTTACTACAACAATTCATTTTGGCTTTATAATGTTTAACTGTAAAATTAACATATACTGATTTCA
Source organism: Ophioderma brevispina (assembly GCA_023653785.1). NCBI lineage: Eukaryota > Metazoa > Echinodermata > Ophiuroidea > Amphilepidida > Ophiodermatidae > Ophioderma > Ophioderma brevispina. Next base: position 65,345 of record JAMKCH010045044.1, on the reverse strand, counting down.
GATGATGTCTAAATTAAATTTCGATAAAGAATCGTTTCATATAGAGAGTATATTGCTTATGAAAAATACTAACTTGGTATGTTGGGAGTAAAAAGGGAAACACAGTCACGATGATACCACTTAAACTCAATGCATTTCTTGTTACTGCATTGAAGGTCTGCTGGAATTCCTCTCTGTATTTCTGGCAAAAACAGTAAACCGAAGTCCCCTTACACTCCTCGGAGCACCGTCAATCCTTGTCTCCTGTAAACGCTGGGTCACCCTTATGCAAATTAATAGTTTATGTGGAACCACCACCCATTTTGGCAGGCCTCTCCTGCGGATCACTCAACTGTAGTTTGATCCTCTTCAAATAAGACATTTTGTGAATGGTAAATAGTTTTCTTCAAAATGTTTCATCAAGTCTTCAAAGAAATTATCTTCATTTAACAATAATCATTAGCATTTTTTGGATTTTTTTTACCCACACAAGGATAATTGTCTTTAATAAAATTAACTTACCTTTGGTCTTCTTGCACATGAAAAAATCACACCTGCTACTCTCCGCCATTTTTTTTTAACCTGGTCATCTCTAGTGTCCGGCCAATTGGACATCACCACTTTCTCAATGGCAGCCAACAGGAATTCTTCTCTCTGGTTGTAGTCTTCAGGGAAATTTTTGTGTTGTTTCTACAATGAGCTTAGCTGGAAGCGCTTTATTTAGTTGAGCAAAATGAAGCCATCCATAGCAAATGTTATGAATTCCATCCACTGGTGGACACCTGGTAGAAGAAATTTAGTATTCAACCAATACCCTATGCTACAAATTCGGCAATGACTACAGTCTTGATTAATAATTTGTTGGACAGAATCAGATACACACCAACGAGGACTCCGGGAGCCAAGAGGAAATCGCGTAATTGGTCGAAGAATGTTCCAAACCTCGGAACCTTGTTGCGCTTACATGAGGTATGCTTATCTCCTGTCCAAGTCATTTTTAATACCACTGTAGTAAAAGGAACTTCTACCGTGATGAACGTTTTCAAATGGGTGTACTCGCATCACGGTGGAAACACGTATTTAAAGGTGCAACGAGAGATTTTGAGGCACCCAAATATTGTGTCATAATAGTAATTTCATATAGATTAGACACGCAATAGATTTCTTGCCTTGTTTTTCGCTACAGAAATGCCTTAAAAGAGAGAAAAAAGGCGATTTGGATTTGCTTGCATTTCAATGTAAAACATAGGCTGAATTTCGTATTTGCTCCTATACAAAATTAAAAATTTCATATTTTTTGTACCAAAGAAACATTTCTCGGTTTAATCCTTTCAGATGGGGATATTTTTGATGGAAAGCTTTACATCAGGGCAAAAATCAGTACTTTCGACTTTTTAAGGGACACCCGATATGTGAAATCTCTCGTTGCACCTTTAAAAACCTGTAGCTGTATATCGCCATAGGCTCCGGAGAAAAAAAGGAACACAACTCAATTTCAAATTAATTCTCAAACACTCTTTGCCACACTTGCCTTAGAAGGTATTTTATCATATCAATAGCATAGAAATAATAAATAGTACTTCTGAAGTAGCAAATTTAGGGTAAATCATTCCATGTATCTGACTGATACTGGCAGCAGTCACAACAACACATGCGCGACACCAATCCAATGACATATTAAAATAAAACAATGAGTCGCATCCTTTACACACAATGACAAACATAATTTTTTTGAAACAAAATTCATGTTTTAGCATGTTATTTTGCAATAGCTGGATAAAGTAATTACTAAATTTAAACAGTATTAAAAAATGCTATAATTTTTTTTTTTTTTTTTTTTTTTTTTTTTTTTTTTTTTTTTTTTTTTTTTTTTTTTTTTTTTTTTTTTTTTTTTTTTTTTTTTTTTTTTTTTTTTTTTTTTTAACCCAACCATGCAGAGAATACAAAAGAGTCACCTGCAGAATAACTGAAATTTTCAGGTGAACCAGGTATGTGTATTGTGTTCTTCGCACGGTTGGATGATCTGCACGCATGAAACACTGAGCAAGGATATTTAAATAAAAATTTCATCCATTACATTGTTGAGGTGCCCAAATGGTATATTATTTTGCCATTTAACACCACACAATTACGAGACACAAAGGGCATTTTAAAATTAAAAAAAAAACCTTAGTGCAGCTTTAAGTACTAGGAATGCAAATTAGGGCCTACCAATGGCAATACGATGGGCAAGATTCAAGTACTTGTGGTGTTTCGATTCCAAAATAAAACAATGCGTGGTTCACAATACCCTGGTTCCCTGCGCCTTGGGCCTCGCTTCATGGCTCAGCCTATCCAAGCACGCAGGTACAAGCTAATCATAATTAGTCAAGATTCTGACTAGCAAGATGTACCCCCTGGAATCGATGCTTGATACGCTGGGATACATGGGACTCCTGCGTGCATGTTTGATACTGTGGCAGCGACTGTTGACCTCTTTTTGAGGTCAACAGTCACAGCCATGAAAACATTAAAAATGTTTTCATGGCTATGCCATGCCTGCCCTGGGTAAACTCAGTGACCCCAACATGCTGACTTAAATGTCTCATGTGGACATGGCGGCATCCTGGTGAACAAAACCATCTATATTCTCAGAGATCTAACTTTTACGGAAATTTCTGGATTTCCGGATTTCTGGCCATATAAAAATCCGGAAATGTTAAAAAAAAAATGAGATAAAAGTGTTAATGATAAAGGTAAAACTGCATCAGAAACCAAATTTGAAGTACAAATTTTTTAGAGAAGGTGGTCTTTACCTATAAATCGTGTAAGAAAATATGTTCCCTGGAGTTTCACCGAATGCTACGCTAAAATTTGGCCTTGCCATCGGTTCAATCTTTTCAGGAAATGGTACTCCTCCTCTGTTACATTTCAGTATTCTGCAATGGAAACATGAAATCAATAACATTTTAAGTAAACAAATTAAACTATGATAATGAAAGTGAATGATTAAAGGCCATAGTAATTGTAGCAATAGCCTTCGAAATAAAGTAATAACACAGGCTTCATATAGCTTTTGATACTGATTGGTTGACCGGTTGCTAGGTGTTGATATGCATAGTTTTCAGGTTTAATTTCTTCATCTTCCTGAAGATCAAGTAGACACATCCGACAGCTGAATACATGTTAGAGTTGTGCAAATATCCACAGGGACTTTGGAATCAATCCTTATGCGTCCAGAGGTTTTTCCTACTTTTTGTTTGTGATCAATGGGAGTTTCCGTAACCTGACCCATCTGACACTTTTTTCTGACACTTATGAATTCGGAAACCCTTCACAGAATAAAGCACATGTTTATTCTGTTAAGGTTTCCGAATTCATAAGTGTGTCAGAAAAAAGTGTCAGTTGGGTCAGGTTACGGTAACTCCCATTATCAATGGCTACTTGCACATCCCCTTCTGGACATGGGGGGAGGATCCACTTCTTTATTGATGAACTGCTGGACTGTTGTATAGCTTCCAGTATGACAAATTTCCTCAAATACTTCGTTTTTTTTGCACTATTTGGTGTTATTTTCCTATATAAGAGTAGTTATATGGAATTGTACACACCTATCCCTTATTTATGAGCTAAGAAATGGATTTCCACATTTTTTTCACTCGCTCGCATTATCACTTCTAATCCCTTTAACATAATAATTGTCATTTTTAAGCATGAAAACCATTTGCAAGCACTCCATAACAGGTGAAACAAGGTTAAACCTAAAATTCTACATGAAAATAATTAATGTGAAGATGAAAATTCTGAGATTTCAACATTTCTTACTTGAGATGTTGAAGTCCAATGCATTGAAGGTGGTATCATTCCTTCCCAATACAATTTTCTTTGCTTCTGCACCCAACCCAATGAACTCTTTCAATATCAGATGGCAGTAACTCCTCCTGATTGATAGTACCTTGAATACTGTTTGCATGTGTCACTGCAATGCTAATCAGTGTTAATGTTGGAGGGTGGGTTTTCATATGGACAACATTTACAATGGAACCATCTTCCATTGTTGCATTTATCCATTACAGAACATTGCACAAGTTGCTTCTCTGAAAAGAATAATCACATTAAGAACAAAATACAATCTACTGCAATGGTCTGTAAATATTCTGTGCCAAATATCTAAAAAAATGAACATTTGAATTTCAAATACCTTCCACATCGTGGTACTTCTGTTTTCTGCCATATCCATTTGATGTATGCTTTTCTCACAGCTTGCCCCAATTTCATTCACTACATCGCTTGACCACTCTACTAAATGTTGATGCTTGAATTGTCTTCATCCTCTTGTTTTGGGGAAATGTTTTGTTTGGTTTATGCTGCATTTTTAAAGCCCTTCACTTTCATTATGACCAACGCAAACAGTCCCTCAGCTCAGTGGAATGAGGTCATTGACCTATAACCAAACAAAAAACCTGGCATTTGTGTAATATGCACAATCATTGATTTTTGATTTAATCATTGATTTGATAATTCATAAAAAAAATGTCATGTCAGGATAGCTAATCTGATATTTTAGTCATTACTTTCCGTACAGATACTAAAATGCATAATTAAATTGAAATTCATATCATCGAGCAATGTTTTCTTTGTTTTCAAAACAAAAATTCCTTTTGAAAAAATAACTGATGCAAGTTCAACAGACTTAGCCTTCACTTTTTAGCTGTTCATGCATATTGCACATATTTTGACTATTTTGGTCATCACTGATAGTGTCTTTGTCTCAATTAAATTCATTTAATGACCATCCTGATCAATACCCAATTAAAGTTACATTTTCAACTGCCTTTATTTTGGCAAACTTAAAAAGTGTAAAAACAATCCTTTTGGGGATTATGCCCTCTGACAGCAAAATAATCTGTCCATGTATTATACAATCTGTTTACTACGTGTATGCACTATTCAAACATGGTGGTCACATTACAGTGGTCAAAATTGTCTTTTATATTCCATCCAACACCTGCATCGTTTGTGTTAGAAGGATCAATGAATGTAGCGAATGTTTCCTGAAATTTAAAGCATTTTTTAATAATTACTCTGATCAAAATATTTGCTATTTTATGCGTACTGTTATTAAATAATTTTAATTTCAAAATTGTGTCAATTTTCCTTGCTGTTATTTGGAATATTATTTTTTTTCATTTTTGACCAAGTTACACTGGTGAACATAGGTACAAATACTCTTAAGTTTCTGACGTTTTCCAAACCTGAAACTGTTATCGATTATTAGTTGAAGAGCCAGCTCTCCAAAAAACCATTACAAAATGTTGGGGGTCTACAGAGTTTGAGAGTTGTTCTTAGTCAATTTGAGGGTGCTGATTTTAAATCAGTTATGTACTTTAATAAAAATGGTGGAAAGTCCTCAAATTTGCTATTAAAAGGGCACTTCCATATTTTGAAGAGTTACAGAATATCAGAGGTGAAGAAAATTCCTGAAGGGGGGTATTAAAGGTGTATTCCACAATTTAAGGGATAAATTTGAATGATAACATAATGCATATTATGCATACTTGTTCATACATATATTTGCAACAAATTAGTTCCAAATATGATGTATTACAATGACAAAACACCACAAAACAATGCAGCATTCATTAATTTTAAATGGACATTCAACATCCTTATGGAAGGAAATTATGCAAAGAACTTTCAACAATAACAGATTCAAGTAACTGTGCTTTGTCACTTGCAGTTCATATGTTTCTGTGTTTACATGAAGACAAGTTGAAAGGCTGAAATGACCTTGCTCAAGGGAACCATATTGAAAGAACCTGGGTTAAAAGTGAACATATTAATATCTTTACAAACAGTATATTTACTAACTACAAGTACAAGTTCTACATAATGAATTATCAGAGGAGGAGACAGGTTTTTTGTACTCCACATATACCCACACGATTTACTTTTCTCATACGAATAGCATGACCAAGTTCATACTTTTAACTTCACCAACTTTCACCAATAAAGCTATATCATCATACAAGCCAATTGTTGTTTCTGAATTTGAGATAGCGTCTTCATGAGGTTCCTTTATAGAAGTGCTCCTTATTCTCATACGCTCAGCAGAAATGACTGGCTCTCTATTATAAATTGTGCCACCAATGTGTGTACATTGAGCCTACATTGGGTACAATTACATGCACTGTTGGTTCAGTAAAAAACTAGTATATAGTGCAAGACAAGTACCAACTGACCAGCAGGGCCACTACGGATGGATCAAAAAAAGATTAAACAGTGCATACAATCCAAAGAAAATAAATTTAAAAACTATTTATTTTGCACACACAACATCCAAAGTGGGGATAAAAAAAATTTATTTACAAAGACAAAAAACACCCAACGTTTCGAGATTCTAAAAATCTCTTCCTCAAGGGAAACGTCAACACAAAATTTAAAGAGCTTAGATAAGAATCACATCTTCACCCCAGCACAGCTTGTATAGCAATAATAGCTGAACTGTTGGTTCAGTTCTAACTTCTTGTTCATCATCATCCCCATGTATCATGCATTTCAATGCACAATTGTTAATGATATCCATTTCACTACATACTTTCATGAACAAGCAAAACTGTGCGTATTTACCAATGTTTTGGTTCTACTTTGATGACCGTCTGTATGACAATTCAACATGAGATTTCAATATTGGGTGACTCCTGCTGTGACTTGCAGCTTCATTCTTCAGCCGATCAGTATAAGGAAATATTGAGAGTGGGAATCCGGAGTGGAAACCACCCAGGGGAACCAGCGTTAGTAGTACCGTAGCCTCATGTACGTTTGACATGTGCAATATGCCAATATCGGATAGACGCCTCAAATACATTTCCATGAGAGCATTTGCTTTCGCGTTAATCTGTGAGGATGATATTAGTTTGAGGGGTTGCAGTGCACGAAAATAGACATCTTACCGGACGATTTATACCAAGAAAATTTGACCCATAATGGCGAAAACTAAAGTTTAAAAAAAGAAAAAACCTAAAAAATTAAAAAAAAAAAAAAAAAAAACAACCTATTTTTTAAAAAAAACCCTTGGACGATGCTATATTATACTCAAAATTCAACCCATTTTTGACATTTTTGATGTGTCGCACAATATATGCGAGTGTTAGTATCATCATGCCATCTACACCCAAACAAAACAAAGAACATGTATTAGGCCTACAAAAACTTCATGGAAAATGAGAATACTACCACAGTAATTCACCTCAACTCATACCAACTTATATCTGCAAACAAGATTTGCTTTTAAATATTCTTACTGGCCAAAAGCTGTCTGTGATTGGAACAATTTGCCATACAACTTATCAACCATACAGGATCCTAACAGCCTTCATCAAGGTACACATACTTTAAGCGAAATGCCAGGCTATTATAATTGCGCTTCAACATATTATAAGTACATTTTTGTTTCAAATGAATGTCTGTCAGTCAGACAAAATGACACTATATTATGATATCAAAGTAAACACATTTACAATATCTTCCGATGATTGCAGCCATTTTGATGGCCACAAGCAAATTAAAATCCTGATGGTATATAGTTAATAGTGGCTTGAAATAAGTAGCCAGGGAAAGACTAGTGAATGCCATAACCAAACCTTTTCAGCTATATTCTGATTCAAGAATCCGCCCACCCCAAAAGTTTAATCGATCGTTAATGCTTTACTACTGGACACACCTAGACATTCCTTAGAAACCTGTGTTGATCTATAGACTTACAAAGTCATACAACGGCACCAATGGCGAGGACCGTCACCAATGCCGAACATGGCGAACTCAATGGCGAACAGTTGTAGTTAATTATGCTAATAAGGCAATCTATATTGCAGTAGATATTATTGCGTCACACAGCAAAGACAAAAAAAGACTTCTTTTAGAAACATACGTAACATTCAAAATTATGATCATGTTGTTAGGTACACGGGAACACCTCTGCAACAGCAAGGACTAAGCATTCTGCATGCCACAATCCATTACGGGGAGTTTCCGTAACATGACCATCTGACACACTTTTCGACCCACACTTATGAATTCGGTAAACCTACACAGAATAAACATGTGCTTTTCCAAAATTCAAATGTGTCAGATGGGTCCGTATATGGAAACTCCCCACTCCATTCCTGCCTGCTTGGCAGTATAGTAGGCAGTATAGACTGAAAGACCCTGTATAACTTGTTCAAATGCATTTCACAAAAACATTCTCTGAAATACACCGAGGGAATATGGGGAAGAAACTCCACAGCGACATATGTCCGGTGGGTAACCTCTGTTTCAAGGTTCTGAAAGGTGGCCATACACCCCAACATATATAGGGCATCCCAGAAAAAACTTAATCTTGGGCACAAAGGGTTAATGTGCAAAACCATGTGCTGTATGGCTTAAAATAATTATTGTACTATAAAGTAGACAGTAAGCTTTCAAATGACTCTTGGGTACCCTTCCTCTTTCCAGGTAAGAGGTACCTACCCTATCACACAAACTCACTAAAACTCACTGAGCTCAGCGAGAAAGTGCACAAAGCCAAGAAAGATGCGATGACGTAATCTTGCGAATGCACATGTGCGGCACAAAAAATGACGGACACACTCATGGCTTGCCATCCCTTCTCATGGCACTGGTGCATCGGGTGCCCCGGGTTTGAATTCCACCGGAGATGTGAAACCACCTTAGCTTTTATCCCCTTTACCCCCTTCCCTTCCTCTTGGAAGATAGGCTGGAAACGAAAACAGGGAGAGGGTTAATGCCATTTCTCCAGTCATGCATCATTGAACACCATTGCCTTGAAAATGAGAGTTATAACAAATTAAAAATTAAAAAAATGCATTTCACATTTTGATTTTGGTCTACATAATGGAAAATACATTTTTGGTCTAAAATATCTTGGATACTTTTTAACCAAAATATTTGTAAATTGGTTTTAGCTGATTCATGTGGCATGTGTTGTACTACAACCAGCTCTCCACACAGCTGGAGACAAGTGATGACTTCTTTGATGATTCTGGTAAAGATGACTCTCATGCATTTGTGGACTTGATCCCATGAGGTAGCAGTGAGCAGTCTGTCTTTTGGGTTGATGTCGCCGACTCACTTTCTATGAGATCACTTACCTGATGTCAGAGCTCTTGAATTAATTCGGTTTTCTATCGCAAAAGCCATTGCACCTTGTTTGCCTACACTGTGGGACTCTTGACAGTCACTGTAACCTGCCAGTTGTTCCACATGATTCCATATATCCTGGATGTGGTACCGAAAGAAAAAAGGTTCTTTCAAGTTTAAACATCATGCATGAACGCTTTAAAAAAGGAGAAAACGGGCAGTAGCTCTTCGGGTTGATGTCGATGCCACGCTGTCTGCTTCATATGACATATCTTACGTGATGTCCCACAGCTCGTGAATTAATGTGGGTTGACTGTCGCAAAAAATACCCACATTATTTGACTACACTTTGGGAAATGTGTGTGTGTGTCTGGCAGTCACCATAAAACGCCAGGAATCTGACTGATTCCATACCCAAGATGTGGTACTGAAAGAAAAAAAAAGCCTTAAAGTTTTCATCCCGATGCTAAAAAAAGTAAAAAAAAAAAAAGACAAAACTTTCTTCACTATCTGGACATAGAGGTAAGCAAAGAGAGATGTCTCTTCCACAAAAAGCAAACTCTTGTACAGGACAAGTGTTCCAAATCAAAGGTACAATGTCATCATTGCTTATCATCATCAACATCATAGGGAAAATGGTGCACAATAAACGCTCGTGCAAACATGACAATTAACGCTTTTATCCACAAAATTTCAAAGTGGTTTAGAGAACCCTAATTTTTTTCTCACCCCAAAAGGGCCTATAATTCCTTTTTTCTGTGCCAGAACGTAAATAGAACGCGCTCACAAGTACCACAAACCAAGGGTGGAAAAAAATTAACTCCTTTTGTCTTTCAAGGTGAGTTCTGCGGTATTGAGGTTAATATACGTACCATATTTACATGAAGAGTTACTCTTTGAATAAAAGAAACGTTTTATTTGACATAAAAAAAAAACCTTTTCATGCTTCATGCTTAACATAAGTTAACAAAAACAAAACAATCAATTGCCTATTACACATCTACCTCCACTTGTGCTTTCACTATGTTTCATCTCATGGTCAAAGTCAAAACAAATGGCAATCGATTGCTTCATGTCACTCCCTAGGCTGAACAAAACATCCCTAAGTGAATGGTTGGTACTACCAGCTCCCAATATAGAGAAAGTTAGGGTTCAGAAGATTGTAGCGTGACATTAATGCAGTCGTAGACAAGAAGCAAAAGCAGCCCCACGGGCAGTTCTTTAGGGCTGATCGTCCCTGCCCACGCGCCCCGCTTCATAAGCCTATCTTACCTGATACCAAAAATTTGAAATTAAATGTGGTTTTCTGTCGCAAAAGATACCACACACCTTATTTGACTACACTTTGGGAGTGTTGGTGTGCGCTCTGGCAATCACCATAACCTGCCAGTTATTGACTGATGCCATACCCGACTGTGGTTACTGAAAGAAAAAAAAAAAGGCCTTTAAGTGTACACATTCCAGATGACAACATGCACTCCTAAAACAAATTAACACCTCAAATTTCTTCACTAATAATTAATATGGACATAGAAGTTCAAGTAATAGTGTGGGTTGGTGTGTGTATTTCCGTAGGATTTCATGCTAAAATTGATTTTGTTGCTGTTGCGTTTCAATAGGACTAAACTGTCAGAAAATTGATGGGCGTTTCAAATGTTCCGATTTGATGGACCCCCTTTTGAAGGGGCCAAAATGTTAGTACAGGGAAAAAAAATTAAAATCGACGTCACATTGTGTTTTAAGCACATAACGCGTTGTCTCGTCATAAGGATTAGAAAAAGTATATATTTGCCTATGTTCAGACCTTGTTAAGGCTGGTATAGCCCTATAATGGTTAAAGGTCACCCTGGGGGTCAAAATGCCCCGATGATGTTGTTGAAAAGTGGTATCAAATGATTCCTATGTTCATACTGAAACAGAAACAATGCAGTTTAATTGATCTTTTGATTAAAAATGGGAACATCCAGGGAAAGTTATCGTGGACCCCCATAGACCAGGTCGACCCTTTGCGAAATTTTGCTATGTAAGTCATCAAAACAAAATGTCACACATTGTAACATAACCACATTTGGATCCTTGTGAGAAAATACAAACAAACTTGTCACCAGTTTCAACAAGTCTGAGCATTGGATAAATTACCGCAGGATGACCGTGAACCATTTATGGGGCTATGCGCCTTTTAAAGATAAGGTAAGTCGGAACCAGGCAAATATATACTTTTTTAATTCCTTATAAAGAGGCGGAACATGTTATTGTACATTAAAAACCAATTTGGACTCGATTTTAAATTTTTCCCTGTAGTAACATTCCCCCCTTGAGGCAGGGGCAGCAGTCCGAAAATGTTCACCCTCTTTTCTACTGCTTGGTCCCTATTGAAAGAAAAACAGCAAGCAAATCAACTTTGCAAGCCAAATTCCTACGTGAACTGTTTCATTGACATACAAAACCACAATAGAAAGTTGAGTGTCTTTCCACAAGTAAGCAAACTTATGTAGAAGGACAGTGTCAAATCAAGTACCACAATGTCATCATTGCGCTTTGTCATCATCAACATCATAGGGAAAAGCACTTGTGCAACAAGATCTGTCAATGAACCGCTGTTTTATCCACAAAATGTTTCGAAGGTTGTTTCACAAGGTTGACTTTCTGCTGCTAATACATTACCATTCATGACAGGTCCCCTGTGAATATTAAAGCTGCATTTCGTGATTCCAAGCCCTTCTTGTTTTATTCATTGGTATGAATACCCTGGGTTATCGGATCACTTCGCGGTCATAGGTCGTATTTCAATCTCCAGGCCTACTCCTGTATGACGCCATGTGACCTCGCGCAATCTGCGGGCTGTAAGTATTGATACCGGGGACTGCGATCATGATTGTTTCGAGACGCTTACCACGCAGCTTTAGAAAACGGTTGCCCAACTTGAACCTGGCAAGTTCAGTTATAACCTACAACCATGGCCTTCAGCGCGTTCTTGATCGTCATGCACCATGACCACTCGGTTTGTTAGAGACCGTTCCATCCGCCCCTTGTTTTGTCTACTCCAGTTAGGTAATCCCGACGTAGAAAACGACGCGCTGACGCCTCTGGAGAAACCAAGTTAACTTGTTCATAAGAAATGTTCATTATAGAGGAACGAAGCTACACCGTTAGGGCAGCCATAAAGGCCATAAGGTAACGTATTGCGCGCAAAAAACCACGCTTTCGCGAGAAGTGCACGCGTTGCAACATCCTCACAACGCGTTGCGTGTTGGCCATTAAAAATTATCAATTTTCTGTGACGTCTTTCAAAAAATAGAAACCCACAACGCGTTTGCAAAGTAACTATCAACGCGTTGTCGAAACTCACAACGCGTTGCAATAGACCTCACAACCGCGTTGCGAGATTCCCCAAACCGTTGCGATCTTTACAAACCGTTGCGAAGTCCACAAGCCTAAAGGTTCATACGTATTGCCAGCAACGCGTTGTGAGAAAGTAGCCACCGTTGCGACGTGTCGGCAACGCTTGTGTCGACATTTATGCAACGCGTTGCGACATTTTCAGCAACTGCGTTGCAGTGTCACCAATCAAAAATACCACTTTTTCTTGTCGTGACTTTCGCAAAAATAGATCACAAACGCGTTGCGGCAATAGCTTATGACCTTATGCCTTAACAACGCTTTGCAAGCCATACAACGCGTTGCTCACGTCACAACGCGTTGTAAGCTTCGTCACGCTTTGTGAAAGGCAATAAGGTTCTACACGTATTGCAGCAACGCTTTGTTAAGTTTGCAACTGGCGTGTTGAAGGTCGCACCGTTGTGAGATTTATATTTTGAAATACGTCAAAAAAATTCATGAGTTGAATGGCCAAATACCGCAACGCGTTGCTGAAATGTTCGCAACGCTTTTCGAAGTCGCAACGCTTGCTACTGGTTCTGTTCTCACAACGCGTTGCGGCAATACCTTATGACCTTATGGCTTTGTGGACCTTAGCAACGCTTGTGAAGCTTGCAACGCGTTGTGAATCTCGCAACGCGTTTTGCAACGCGTTGCAACGCGTTGCAAAGTATATAGCAAACTCTTTGTGGGTCTATTTTTTGAAATACGTCACAGAAATCCATGACTTTGATTGGTCGACACCGTAACGCGTTGCCTGAAATGTCGCAACCGCGTTGCCGAATTCTCGCACGCGTTGCTACTTTGTCGTAGCAACGCGTTGCAGCCATACCCTTATTGGTGGCCGCCTTATGGCTTGCGATACAACGGTGCTGTTATCTCTGGAAAGATGACAGCTACTTTCGCCTGAGAGAATACACCTCAGCTGCTTGTTCTAACAGCAGCCTCTTCCTAATGTGGTCGATGCTCCTCTTTGGAATAAGCCGTCACATACTTCTTTCCTACAACCCACTCATTCCCCCAAATGAGCTTCCTACACGGTTCTGTCAATTTTTTCTCTGACAAAATTTAGAGAATAAAGGTATGATTTTGGCGAACCGACTCCTCTCACTCTCTTTACGGACGAATGAACCCAGGCGATAACCATTATTTCTAAGTGCGAGAACATGGCCCTCCGGCCTCGTTCTTCACGCAAAAATAATGGCGTCGTCGCCGGGGTTCAATTCGTCGTAAAGAGACCGTACCGGTTTTCCAAAATCATACCTTCTATTCTCTTCTTAAACAAGCTTTTAATTTAAGGTAATCTTTTAACCCAATTTCGCGTTACCGTACTTTACGGCTTAAATACAACAAGAAACGACTACCACGACCCAGTGAAAAAATCGAACAACCCACTGAATGCAACGATCATACCCAACGAGTCACCCGCAATTTGGCAGCCGCGGCCGCGAAGGTAACACAACGCGGTCGGACGCCCGAGTCGCTTCAACCATAAAAATAACTTCAATACGCCGCGCCTACTACCTGGGTTTCATTAAACAACTGAACCTCGGGCATCAGCCAACGAAATTGGCTTACATTCTTCATCAGCTTGTTTAAGAAAATAAATGAAGAGATGAACGTGATTCCTCCGCCAGTTCTAACCGCATCATTTGCTGTGTACAAGGGTCCCATCTTCGATCATCTTTCGTTCCTGTCTCCTGAAGACGAATACTCTGATTTTGATCAACACGATTCCCCACAACGGGTTTTCATATTGGAACCCGTTTCCAACTAACTTTGTTATAACAGTTTCTGATGACCTGGGTTCCTTCTGATTCTTTTACCCACATTAGTTCATGAGTCCCTCATGGTCTGGGTATTGTTTCCTGATCAATTAAACAAGCATTGGTCGGCCCCCCATACCCCAAGAAACCTGGGCTTGACTTCCGCAACTTGCCTCAAGAATTTAGGTCAATTATCAGCACCATCCAGTTGTCTTCAAAACTTCTGAAAAGGTTTCCGTCCTAATCAGTTAGAGGAACATCTTCGTGATAATAACCTGCTGGAAATCATACTCCAATCCCTTGCGTATAGGAAGGGCCCATAGCGTGAAACCGCCAGCTGCCTGAGTGTTCCTTGGGATTGTTTGCTGACCAATGCTGATAGAAATTGGTTTCACCCTTATGGCGCTTCTAGACTTCAGCGCTGCGTTTGATACCCTGGACCATTCCATTCTTCTCAGCCGGTCTTGAGATAACATTCGGTGTCAGAGGAACTTTAACTTAACCTGGTCTCCTTTTCATATCGTACCTGAGCGGTTTCAACTCAGGCCTCGATTTAGCACTGGCCCCGCGGCCCCGCGGCCATCTGAAGTTCATGTCGGGCCAGTAAGAATTCAACTGAGCTGGTCCGTCGGGCCAGTTGAATATTCAGAAATGTAGGTTTGGTAGGCTCGCCATGTGAATTTCCTCAAATACTGTAGCATACTTTATACTTCAGCATTTACTATTTTCATGCATTTTCCACTTTTTTCAAGATCATCAGTTTTCAGTGCTGCCCTCCCAACTGGGCACAACTTTCTACACAGACGGGTGTGTTCAACATTCCTCTCAGTCATCACAGGTTTTATGTGCATAGGATCGAGGGCCAGTAGGTCCTAAGCTATGTGCATGAGTGCTGGTCACGAAGAAAGTAGATCTTCACATTACGACCTATAATTTTCATAAACAGCGCACCATATCAACGCTGCTTCGTCGCATTTAATTAACTGCAGAATTTCAGCAGAAATGACGCATTTTTAACCAATTGCAGTTGACCAGGCCACACAAGAAAACCGAATTAGGAAAGACGTTTTTAGTAATTTAAAAGATGCAAAAGAGTGAATATGAAAAGAAACACGTCCCAAGTGCTCTCTCCAAGCTAATCTCCTAAAGTGGACAACTGAAGACTGACGCAAAGATAATTGTGTCTTCTTTAGACCTGAGCGACATTACTTTTGTCCCCATTTATTTATCAATTATAATTTTGTACTTATCAAACTACAAATGTAGGTTGACCAGACTACAGACGCCCCGGAAGGAGGAGTTCACCGCTATGGCGGTAATACGGGGTTATCTTGCACTTTGTTTCAAGGGGCCACATTACAAAAATGATCTGGCCTATTGAAATACGTGTTTTTATGCGCTCTCCTTGTATCCGTCATATCTTTGCCGCCCCCTGCCTTAAGCTAGAGCAATGCAAATTTGCAGGTCAGAATTCTTTGAATTCTCTGCCCTTTAAAAATCCTTCGTTTGAACCTTGATCAACAGTGTCAGTTTTCTTTTCGCAAATTATTATTGAAATTCACCTGTTTTTTCCGAGCTCCTGAGCCCCGCAAAATCGGCGTTTCACGGCGGTCTCATTCGCCTAGACGCTCTTCTCACTCCATTTTTTTTAAATATAAAGGTTCTAATAAACACGCAATCGCGCACATAACACCGCCACATGCAAAACTCACACCACAACTCAGCAAATTCCTCCACTCATGCGCAAATACCCCTCCACAAAACTACATAAATTCCCTCAAATTCCTAGGTTTTCTAGGAACTATAGTTCCTGCTGCACTTTTCGCGGCGGAGGGGATTTGGCTCCCTTCAAGACTCCTCCAATTCCGTGCAACTCCACCTTTTTGCTGTTGTTTAAAACTCCCTAGTTTGCCAAAACTCACCAGTACTTTTAGCTCATGAGGAAATTATTACTTGCCAGCTCTCTTCCATCATCCTCACCAACCTCTAATTTGGACCCCTAAAAATGCAGTTCCCCAAGTCCCCATATATTGGAAAAAAAAATCAGTTCCGAAGACCAAATTTTATTCAAAACTCAACTAATCAAGCCACAAGTTTTTGGCGTTTGCGCAGCGCACCCCAACCCTAAGTTGAGTGATCCTCAGGACTGATAGCACTCTATTGTATTTTTGACATTTAGGCCAATTTCAATCAAAGTTTAGTGTAAGCAAGAAATTCATGCCCATAGCATGACAATGGTTTTGGCCAGTGAGTTTTAATCGCAGGGCCAGTAGTTTCCTAGTTCACTGGCCCGCGGGCCAGTACATCAAAAAAAATTAAAATCCATCCCCTGGTTTTTCAATCAGTCATCGTAAATGGCCGTGTGTTCAGATTCCTTGCCCCTCTACTATATGGTGGTACCACAGGGCTCCGTTCTATGACCAATTTTGTTCATACTTTATTCTTTCCCCATTTCTGACGTTATTAGTCAGCACAATTGTCTTTTCACAAGTAGCTGACGACACCGAATTGTTCCTCAATGTTGCACTCCTACGAATTTTGAGTCAACTACGTTGGTTCTGTTTAAGGAAATGTTACTTGCTATCTTATGTTGAATGACCAGTATAAGCTCCATGGCTTAAAACACATATAAGACTGGGTACTGACCGTAGGTACTGCTTCATGCGTTCATCCAAGTGGAGAGTGTATACCATCCAATTTCTTAATCATGTCTCCTCGTTTAAGAAAATCAGTTAACGTGCCTCGTGTGAGGCTTACAAACGTTAATTATGTCTGATCATGTCAGTGATGTTTATCGCTCATCATTCTTATCCCGAGACGTTTAGGCTGTATCGCCCTTACTTTCTGAAAAACGCGCGACTTCATGCCTCGTGTATTCTGTTTTATCATTTCGCGTCTTGACTTTTGCAACTCAGTCTTGACTGGTATCACTGCTGATCAACTCAGCCGCCTTCAAAGAGTTCAAAACTGTGCCGCTCGTCTTATTGTTAGAAAGAAGAAGCATGAGCATATTACTCCCATTCTCATCAAGCTTCACTGGCTGCCCGTTGAATTCCGAATCCAATATAAATTGGCTGTTTTGGCATTCCGTCATTTTGAAGGTACTCTGCCAGTTTACCTGTCGACCGTTTTGTGTATCTATCAACCTTCGCGCGTTCTTAGATCTTCCACCGAAAAACTGCTCAAAATTCCTCGGGTTAGCCTTAGGACAGCCGGTGAACGCTCGTTTTGCTTTGCTGCCCCAGTCGTTTGGAATTCACTTCCAAACACCCTTCGCAATATCCCCACACTCTCTCAATTCAAGAAAAAGTTGAAAACTCATCTCTTTCATCAAGCTTTTCCTGATTCACAAATTTAATGTGTTTTTTTTTGTTTGTGTGTTTTTATGTTACTGTGCGCTCTGAGTTCTTCAGAAGATTTTGCGCCTTATAAGAACAATTTATTATTATTATTATTAGATATCCTTGAGGAAAGCTTATTCACAACTTTTTAGTTGATCCCGACTTTGCGGTTTTGTGTTATGAGTAAATGCTCGTTTCCCACGGTCCCATAGGCCACTGTGCTATATTTTCTGCCGTTTACGGACAGAAAATACAGAATTGCGAATTACTTACAGACACGGCTGAATTTGCGCGTAAGATTTGGCACACATGGATTAATAATGTTAACGGTTCAGATGATATGAAAATCTCAGCTTTTTTGAGGTAAGTTGGGGGGACGAGGCTGTGGATCATGAAATACCCCTTTTAAGAAATGATTTATTTTATACTCTGTAAACCTAGAAGTACAAAGTAATCAAACTCCCACACCAGTCTCGCAAGGAATGCCTGGTATTTGTCGACTTATATGACCAGTATTTTGTGTATCAGTGTAAGAGATTTGTTTTGTTCTTACACCACGTGCTGCATCTTCAACGCGCGCGATTTAGACTGCGTCTAAGAGTGTATAAGCACGTTTTGTAGTAAGGCGCGATAATGCTGCGCAGCGCATTGATTAATTTACTTGCACTTCGAAGTTTATGAAGAATACATGAAAAAACATCTTTACATACTCATGCTCTAGAACATAAGTTAACTAAAAATAATCACAATAGCTTATAACAACCAGGCCTCAAATTTAGCACCAGCCCGACCCCCATTTCTAGCTGTTAATATGTCGGGCAAGTAGTTAATGCTAGTGGACAAGTAAATTCAATGGTAACCACAGGGACTCGCCAAAGTTGGTCTTGCTGGCAAGTTTTTTAAATTAAGCGCAAGGCCTGATTACAACATCTGTATAAAAATTTACTTGCACTTGTACTTTTCAGCATATATTTCATCTCGGGGTCAAAAGTCAAGAGATATACATGCTTAAAGGAATTCAATCTGAAAAAGGGGTATAGTGGTAAAGCAAAGCAAAATATTAATGCAATAAGTAAGGCTTCTTTAATTTTCTTCATTACTTATTAATACATTTTTATATTGGCATAAAATGTATTAATTACTCATCTCTTAACGTTAGTCTCTCGCGCAGTATTAATTTAGATAATATCTTTCGCAGTCTGTGACACAGACTACACACTTTTCCTGTCTATATTTATGCTTTTTTTGGCAAAAGTGGAACACTGGCTGCCACATTTTTCATGAACCACCTTGTGGAATGGCCTTTTTTCTCAGACATTGATATATCATTTCCAAAGTACTGTAATATTAACTTCCTAAATTTTTTTCAACAATTTGTTTCCTTTTACCTATCCATTTACCCTATAGAAAAATATGGATGTGATGTCAAGTTATTGTATTTATTCAAAATGTTCTATTCTATGTAGGCCATAATATGATCAAAGCTAACAAACCAAATACTTTATGCTTTTCCTTGTTTCAGTGTTTCAGCAATCATAGTGCAACGGTTTTGTTCAAGTGGTACCAAGAACCCACGTTGTTTCTTCGATATATCGGCCAGTGGAAAGCCTTTAGGCAAAATTACATTTGAGGTACAGTTCCTAACATCATGACATAGTCATGTAACTATAATCATGCTGATTTTGACATTTTTTCACTCAACTCTGAGGCAAATTATAGTCACAAATGTTGCAGATATCTAGATACCAATTTTCCTAAGAAAAGGTAACCCCCATTCATATACATAAGTTCAAAATTTGAACAACATTCATTAATATTTGGTACTATAATTTTTTAGCAAATTGGGTGAATTTTGGCCAACAACCTATTTTAATACCAACTTTTACAAAACGGAGGAAATAAAAAAGTGGGGCATGGTTGTTACTTCCCTCACTCAGTCAAACACAACAGCTACTGACCCAAACTCGGATCATCCCAGTCAACAATTGATTTTTCCCCATTGCAAAATGATCCAGTGTAAATTTCCCTGACCTGGACCGACTTGGCAGTATCCATTTTCTATAGCCCAAATTGCTAACACTTCCTAGACTGGACTGTTGGCAAGATTGCCACAGAACTTTGATTCTGTGTGAGACTAAAAACTAATCCTACCCGAACCAACCTGAATTTGTTACTGGTTCTCTGAACCACATAGACTAGACTACAAATTAATCATATTAAACTTCCTGGCCTTGACCAAAGTCTGAATTGGGAAATATTTGGTCCGAGTTGCCCCACTCATCATTCTTTGTAAACCAGAAGACTGATTTTGCTACATATTTTTAATTTGTATTCTCATTTAGGCTTCTCATTTAGGGTTCTGTACTGAGTACTTCTCCCAGATTTGTCTTATCAATCTCTTCAAGTTAGCATTCCCAACTACAAACCATTATACTGAATGTAGTCACAAATTGTTTTATACTAAGTATGAAATTTGCATATTTAGATAACTGAAGCTCTTGTTGTAATTCCCACACAGTTTTCTAATTTAAGTATATCCTCCATGCAGTCACTCACTTGTCAAACCTAATTGTTAATTTTGTAACATGTAAAAATGCATTCCTGTATTTAGAATGTAAAATAGTGGTATACAGATAGTGATAATATTAAAGACGCTATCAGTGATTCATCCGGATGAGATAAAATATTTTTAATTTGCAGAAATAGCTTAAAAGTGAAGGATCTGTATAATCCTCATAAGCTCTCATAAGTTACTTTTTACAACTAAAGAATCGACAGCAAAGGAAGAAAACGGCAGTGTTCAAAGATATGACTCCATTCAATTACGTGTTGTTGGAAGTGTGCGTTCGGACACTAATGACTAAAATATCTGATTTTGTACTTATTAGCTTGCTTCTGGCCTTATCATTTGCAGAGTATGTTTATAGGGTACTTGTACTTGATACAGACATGCAAAAATCTGATTTTTGATGATTTTTTCAATTTTCTGATTTAGGAAATCACTGATAGTGCCTTTAAGTGCTCTCTGGTAGTATAAGAATATCTAATTGACCTACTCCATCTATCACCTCAATTGGGTACTATTTCAATACATTAGAGTATATAAGTAAATATGTCCTAAAATGTACCTGGACATTCTACACAATGAGTAGTAGCCAAGGGGAAATTCTAGAAGCTCACCACATTTAAACAATATGTGCTTTGATTGATTTTGAAATATTTGCATTTTTTACAGCTACATAAAGATGTTGTTCCAAATACTGTAGGTGAGTACTATCAGAAGTCAAAGTCCATATAAATCTGTTCATACTATGATCTTATTTATCCTTGCTACTTTCTCAGACTGACTCTTTAGTACAGAGGCAAATTTTTGGCATAATGTGTCATCATGTGTGCAGAGGTATTTACTAACAACCTTTTTACAAAATCGAATGCAAACTAGTACATTAACCTGATGTTGACCTTACAGTGTCTATCATGCTAATGAATTGTGTGACATTATATCTAATGTCTGCCAACTGAGTTTCATTAAAATGATAATGTAAACAATATCAATAGAAAGGTAACTGAGTTGAGGAAAGAGAAGTACATAGATGTATTTAAAGGGACAGGAGATATTTTGAGGATACACCTACTGAGAACATTCCAAAGGTTTATTGGACAAATGAACAAGTAAACAAAAAGAAAACCAAAAACCATGTTTTGAACTTGCATGCTATCATATTTGTCCCCATAGTAAACCATGCTGTGATTTTTCTGTGTTGCATGACAGAAAATTCTAAACAGTCGGCTTAATGATCTTATTATATAAGCCCAGAAATTAAGCTTATTCACCTTCAGGTGTGTTGGTAAGCATTCCACAATATGCAAAACACCTGTTTTGAAAAAATGGGGGGGGAACTTCTTTCTGGAAATGTCCTTGTCTATTTTAAAACAAAACTTATTATTGCTCATCGGACTGGTTGGTTTTAAGGATGGTACCCTGCACAGCTATTTGACCCACATGAAAAATTGTCTCTTTATGTTTAGAACATTAGCAATGGGACACTATTTTGACAACTGATATAAGTAGGGATTGACATGCAAGAGCTATTATCTCTGAAAAATTCAGAACCAAATCCAGTGCGGGAATCTGTCATCTTAGGCCTACAAAGGTCATGATCTTGTATGTTGTAGCGCCCTCTATAGCCCATTTTCCATAGAAACTACGTGGAAAATAGATTTTTAGACAATTCATATTTGTCCGCATGAAATTTAGTAAAATTACACAGGATGACTTACTGGGCTCGAATAATTCAAATCAGTTGTCAAAAGTGTGTCGCCGGCGTAATTTTTTCATTTTATTCTGGTTTTGTCCTACTAACTGAGACTTTCAAACAGGCTGTTGCTGGTCTTACCGCCCACCTCAGTAAAAAACCCGATTCCTTTTTGGGGGCCGCAGCTATAGCGGCAGGGACCACTTAGCAATACCGTGTGCGGGTGATGGTGTGTGTATGTGTGTGTGGATGGTGTCACTAAATGTAAGTTTTTTTTAAATTGACCTCAATTGAAATAGTTGAACTTCAATTCGAACCAAACGGATGTCATAGGTGCACAATGGGACCCTCATAAAGTTTATGAGGTCAAAGGTCATGTTGAAAGAGTCAAGGTCATGTTTGAAAGGTCAAAGGTCATGTTGAAGGCAAAGGTACATGTTGAAGGTCAATATTTGAAGGTCAAAGGTCATGTTAGAAAGGTCAAAGGTCATGTGAGTCAAGTTGAAAAATGGGCTGAAAAATGCTCAAAGTGACCTAAATTGAAAACTTGAAGTTCAAGTGGAAACAAAAACCTTGTGTATAGGCGCACCATGCAGGGGTGGATTTAATGTTTTTGCTGTATGGCGTCGGGCAGTGAATACGGAACCTATGGCCATGCAGTTAACTCACTGGCCAAACCATTTCCAGCATGGTCATGAATTTCTGCCTACACTAAACTTTGATAATTGGCCTAAATGTCAAAAATAAAATAGAGGGCCATCAGTCCTGAGGAGCACTTCAACTTAGGGTTGGGGTGCCGCTGGCAAACGCCAAAAACTTGTGGCTTGTAGTTGATGTTTTGAATAATTTGGTCTTCGGAACTGATTTTTTTTTTCATATATGGGGACTTGGGGAACTGCATTTAGGTCAAATAGAGGTGTGAGATGGATGAACTGCAAAATAATTTCCTCATGGAGCTAAAAACTGTGAGTGTTTGTGGCAAACTAGGGGAGTTTAAACAACAGCAAAAGAGTTGCGAGTGGGAGTCTTGAAGGGAGCAAATCCCTCCCGCCCGCGAAAAGTGCAACAGCGTATAGTTCTATAAAACCAGCATTTGAGCGGAATTTATGTAGTTTTGTGGCGGGTATTTGCCCTTGAGAATTGCTTTTGGTGTCATTCATGTGCGTATTCAGTCATATTTAACTTTTATTTTAAAACAAATGGATGAGAAAGCGTCTAGGCGGAATGAACCGCGTGAAACGCCGGTTGCGGGCTCAGGAGACTCGAAAAAACGGGTGAATGTTTAAATCTAATTTGCGACAAAGAGACATTGTTGATGCAGGTTCAAAAGAAGATATTTTTAAAGAGCAAGACATTCAAAATCTCTTCCTGCAAATCATTGCTCGAATCCTAAGGCAGGGGCAAAGATATGAAGGATACAAGAGAGCGCAGAAAGCACGTATTCAATAGGGAAGAATATTTGTCGTCCCTTGAACAATGCAGATACCCGTATACCGAATAGCTGAACTCCTCCTTCCCGGGGCGTCTGTATCTGTGTCAAACTACCGTTGTAGTTTGTATAAAGTACAAAATGATAATTGATAATAAATGGGGGACAAAATTACTCCTATGGTCTACAAAACATAATTATTTGCTCAGTCTTCAGTTGTCACTTTAGGAGATAGCTGGAGATAGCCTTGGACCTGTTTCTTTTCATAGTCCTCTTTCATCTTTTTACTAAAAACGTCTTTCTAATTCTGTTTCTTGTATGGCCTGGTCCACTGCAATTGGGTTAAAAATGCCTTCATTTCTGCTGACTTCTGCATTAAAATGCGCGAAGACAGCGTGATATGTTCGCTGTTATGATTATTCGTAATGTAGATCATACTTTTCGGGAACAGCACTCATGCACATACTTATGACCTACTGGCCCTCGTGCTATGCACATAAACACTGTGATTGACATAGGGACTGTAACACACCCTTCTTTGTTAGAGAAGTTTTGCCAGTGGGAAGTCAGCACTGGTAAAAACTGATATCTTTAAAAAAGTGAAAATGCATGAAAAATATTAAGCGAAGTATAAATATCTAAAGTATTTTGAGGATAATTCCATGGAGACCTACCAAACCTACAATTTTCTGAAAATTCAACTGCCCGACGGGCCGCTCAGTTGGAATTCTTACTGGCCGACTGAATTTCACTGGCCGCGGGCCAGCGTGCCAGTGCTAAATCGAGCCCGGGCACCATGCGATCCCTCAGATGTTTGATGAGGTCAGAGGTCATGTGCCAGGGTCAAAGGTATGGGGCAGCCCACAAGCTTATATTCTTTTGAATATAGCGAGCGCGGAAAGCCGAGAACCGCGAAGTTGAATCTTTGTTGGGGGGTGGGGGCCTTATACCAGTGAAAACTACAAGACTCGACACTACTTGGGCTATGCGTTGTGTTATTTCTTATCCACCCATTACAATCATTGGAAATAATTGTATTGGACAGTTGCAACACGAAGTGATTCCTTTTAATCCGTAAGTCAGTTGTGTTTATTTTGTCCAATAGATTCGTTGGTGCAGAAAATTTCCGAGCACTTTGTACAAAGAGAAGGTTGGGTTATGAGGGCTCAATTTCCACCGCATCATCCCGGGGTTCATGTGCCAGGAGTGACTTCACAGAGGCGATTGCACTGAGGAAGAGTATCTATGGTGAAAATCAAAGATGAGAACTTCAAATTAAAACATGATAACAGGTAGGCATTGTTTGTCAATCATAATCCTTAAAAATTCTGTTTACCTGTGTATAAAACCAAGAAGTGTGTGATGATCGCTTGACAACCAGAACGTGCATAAGACACAGTGCAGGATTGCTCCAAACAAGCACACTTGTCTTCATGTTGCTATTAATTCCTGTGTTGGCCCTTTCAGAAATGGGAGTTTTTCTGTAACCTGACCCTCTGACACTTTCTGACAGCTTATGAATTTGGGAACCTTCACGGAAATTAAGCGCATACTTGTTACTGACTGGCTAGACTAGACAGCTGTGCCTGATGTGCCCACATTTTAACATTTAATTACCACTAACCTCTACACATGGATATCGGGCGGGCGGCCGCACCGTTGAATAGTCGCCGATTGAACCACTGAGTTGCACTTTGCCCTGCACATATGGCTTGCACCTTTCTTGTCAAAGTTTAAAGGAATTTTGTATAACAGAGAACCTCTGTGCGGAATATTGCACCCAGCAGGTGTATGTATTATTTCCCGCCAGATTGAGAAGGAACAAAGCAACTTTCCTGTTGTTTCAATCTGTGACTCAGACCCGCGCTTTCCATGTGTAAGGTCAGTGGTAATTACTGAATACTTGACCTGCTGATTACTTGACTTCTTTATCCAGGCCATCAACACAACTTTACAAAACACCAAGTATCCCAATTTATCTCTCCAGGATTCAGTCTTCCGGATTTTCCGAGTTTGTCCCGTATTTTTTTACTTGAAAGCTAGAAGAGGAAATCCTGGACATAAAAATTAAAAAAAAATTTACTACTCAAAAAGTACATGAAACGTGTCTTTGACCCTCTGCTATTGTCAGAAAATACTCAACAAAAAAAGAGAAAAAAAGGGCGTCACAATCCTAGGTCAACAGGGTCGTGCCTAGGTCGCGCCATTTGGGTCGTGAGTGTATCAATAGCACATTCGAACTGTCGAGTTAGTAAGAAGAAGTGGTAGAAGTGGAGTAGAAATTTTTGCAACTTTTTGTATCGCATTTGTGTTCACGATCCACCCCCAAAAAGACCCCAAACAAAAAAAAAAAAAAAAGACCCCACACACCCAAAAAAGAAAAAAAAACCCCCAAAACCAAAAAAAAACGGAGCCACCCCCACCCCCCCCAACAAAAAAAAAAAAAAAAAAACCAGGAGGCAAAAAAAAACAAAAAA
Organism: Ophioderma brevispina; assembly: GCA_023653785.1. Taxonomy (NCBI): domain Eukaryota; kingdom Metazoa; phylum Echinodermata; class Ophiuroidea; order Amphilepidida; family Ophiodermatidae; genus Ophioderma; species Ophioderma brevispina. The sequence goes on along the minus strand of JAMKCH010045044.1, from coordinate 39,599 downwards.
AAAAAAAAAAAAAAAAAAAACCCACCCAAAACCAACCCAAAAACCCCGGAAAAATTTCACATTCAAATTTGAGTTTATCATACTAGTATGCAAGCTATTGTTATTGCATGTGTTTGTCCCTCTCTCTCTCTCTCTCTCCCCCTCCCACTTCCAATAATTCATCTTGTTGCCAACACTTTGGCCGATTTGAGCGAAAATCGTCAGAATAATCATTGACCCCAGGCCCATGTGGGGTGTTCACAGATTTGAGATCAAAGATCATGTTGGCCGATTAAAAAGGGGCTTCTTTGAAAATCTATAGATTCTTGTGCCACAAATCAATTGTATAATCACTAGCTTGGTTAGAAGAACGCTGCCCAAGGGCCATATTGGGTGTTCACAGATTTGGGTCACAGGTCCCCCCCAAAAAAATGGGGGGTGCCATTAAAGGGGCATTCACTGAAACTCTATAAATTTACCTTTCCTTCCCTTCTTGTGCCACACTCGTTAAAATCACTAGACTTGGTCAGAAGAACCGCGACCCAAGGTCCATATGTTGTGTTCACAGTATTTGGGTCAAAGTCACGTGGGCCAATTAAAGGGGCATTCTTTGAAATCATAAATTCCTTCTTGTGCCCAAATCAATTGCTATAATCACTAGACTTGTCCAGAAGAAAACGCGTACTCAAGGCCATGTGGGGTGTTCCGCAGATTGGGGGCAAAGGTCACCTGGGCCGTAAAAGGGGCAAATTCTTTTGAAAATCTAAATTCCTTCTTGTGCCACAATCAATTGCGATAATCACGAGACGTGGTTAGAAGAACCGCTGACCCCAGGTCATATGGGGTGTTCACAGATAATTGGGTCAAAGGTCACATGGTGCCAATTAAGGGGCATTCTTTGAAAATCTATAATTCCATTCTTGTCCAATCAAGTGTTATAAGCACTAGACGTGGTCAGAAGAACGCTGTAACCAATGCCCCATATGTGGTTTTCACCGATATTTTGGGTCAAAGATCACATGGACCAATTAAAGGGGCATTCTTTGAAAATTCTTATTAATTCCTTACCGTGCCACAAATCAATTGGCTATAAATCACTAAATGTGCTAAGAAGACCCTGTCCCAATGGCCCCTATGTGTATTCACAGATTTGGTTCAAGGTCACATGGGCAATTAAAGGCATTCTTTGAAAATCTTAATTCCTTCCTCTCCTTGTGCCACAAATTAATTTTGTGCGATCAAGCAAAAGAGTCTGAAGTCGGGCAAAATTTGGAATTTTTACTTTTTCATGTAGCTGTATGCATCATATAAAAAGCCTACTTGTTGCCTTAAACCCCATTTGAAATTGACCAATTAATTCTAAAGATATAATCAGTTGAAGGTGGAAAAAACATAGGCCCAAATCATTTTTCTCCTTGTTTTGGCTATATCTCATAATCAATACTTGTGACCTTCCGACTCATTTTGCTTGATCACTCACATTGTGCTATCACCAATTATGGTCAGAAGAACCTCTGACCTAAAGGCCCATATGGGGTGTTCATAATTTGGGTTAAAGGTCCCATGTGTGCGATTAAAGGGGCATTCTTGAAAATCTAGAAATTCTTCTGTGCCACCAGCAATTTCTATTATCCCATACTTGGGTCATAGACTGGCTGGACCCCAAGTACCATATGGGTTGTTCACAGATTTGGTCAAAGGTCACGTGGGCCAATTAAGGGGCATTCTTTGAAAATCTGTAATTCCGTCTTGTCCACAAATCAAAATTTGTTATAATCACTAGACTTGGTTAGAAGAACCGCTGACCCAGGCCTATATAGTGTTCACAGGTTTGGGTCAACCATCACATGGGCCATTAAATGGCTTCTTATCAAAATGGTAATTCCTTCTTGTTCCACAATCAATTGCTAAAGGCCCATACTAATGACCTGCTGAGCTACAGCAACCATTGGTGCTCTTGTTTAAATAACCAAAAATGGATTTAATATCAAACTGCAAGAATACAGACTTTGATAACATGAGGTCAGGGACAAGTGGACGTGGAATTGGATTGGAAAAAAAAAGGATAAGAGGCTTTGTTTTTGTCGGAAGATAATGATCATCATCATCACGATCATGGTCCCCATTTCAACAGATTAATGCATTTTTATGCCCGGTGTATCCTACATGCAAATTAGTTATAGAAATGGTGGGAGAAAAAGAAGTAGAAAATTAATGATTCGCAAATCATTGGAGCTGATTCCTGAAGTTTAAACTTTTTAGTACTTAACTATTTGAAGCGATGAAGGTTTTTTCTGTTAAAAAATTCAAACCAGGGCTTCCCTCCCCCGCCAGGCTCTGCCCTGCACCCCGCACCCCGCCAGGGGGCCTAGCGCCCACTGGACCCCCCGCCATTTATTTGTAGGATTTTTTTTCTTTTCTTGGGTCACTTACAGCCCTGAATGCTACCATTATCATATAGAAAAGTATATAAATGGTAGCATTACTTTGAAGGCCCTGTGAGGGGACCATACAGGGACATACCCACAATATGGGTTCCATTTACAGTCTTTCTGATATATTAATGACCCCGTTTTCCATGCCAAATTTGGTATAGAAAGGGTCACTTTTTCAAAATGTTTAAAATTTGTTGGAAAATTACTCTAATTTCCTCAATCTGTGGCCAATTTTTAAAGGTTGAGCAACAAATGGCAAATTTGTGTTAAATTTGGCCCTAAATATACATTTCTGGTATAGATATTGGTCTCTTTTCTGGAAAAAATTGGTAGATATGGGTCCTACTTCCAGACTCTCAGAGGCATGTTAATATATCAACAACTACACTAGTTGTCAGATGGATTATTCAATACATGACCAACTGATTTAACATAATCCAGGAATGGTGTGTGAGTTGTGTGAGATCGGTGATGCTGTATGGGAGTGAGACATAGTGCTTGAGCGAAAACGAGATGGGGATTCTGAGGAGGACAAAGAGAGCAATGATGAAAGTGAAGTGTGGTGTGAAGTTGATGGATAGGAAGAAGACTGAGGACTTGTTGCAGATGTTGAGTTAGTAAGATGCGGTGGACCAGTTGGCGAAGACGAATAGTGTATGATGGTATGGGCACATACATACTGAGGAAGAATGACGAGCATGTTTTAAGAAGGGCTTTTGAGTTTGAGGTTGGCAGTTTGAGGAGGAGGAAATGACCAAAGAGGACATGGAAGAAGCAAGTGGAGGAGGAGAGTAGGAGGGTTGGGTTGAGGTTTGAGGATGCATTCAATCGGGTGAAGTGGAAGGAGGGAGTAAGGGCGATTGCTGCGAGTGTGAGGTGAATCCGGCCACACCCTGTTTACGGGAACAAAACTGGATTGAAAACTTTGGATTTGCTACTACTATATGTAGTCTCATGGGAATATTGGTAGTGGCGATCCTCACTCACCTGCATCTCAGATTACAATGTTGAGCACACCCACGATGCCATACGATCGAGCTAAACCACGCCCCCAGGTCATGCAGGTCAGTCAAGTCATTGTTCCAGTGATTGTTGTACTGGAGCTCTGGGCGTGGCTATCGTAAACTGAGACTAAAGCTTCGATTTTTTCATATTTCCGGGCAATTAGCAGAATTGTCAATAGGTATAGCATTATTAGTAATGGTTTTCCTTCCTAATCATGTGAATATTTTAAAGATCAAGATCTTCAGAGGTGCAAAATCAATCGACAAAGTGGCCGTATCACAGTGATCATGTGTGTGTGGGATGCCGAATTTTGTAATGTAGCTGGTAAGGTAGCAGACGACATTACCAGCGCATGGCCTACTCGGCTACAACAGTGATTCATGGTTAGGCCGGTCTTAAGCATTATAATAGAATGTTATCCACTGGGGTTTTATGGTGTAATTCAGGTGTAGGAAGTCGGGTGGGAGGTGGGTATAGTGGTACTATTCAATGTGGGGGATGGGATTTTCAGTGTCATGGAGGATGAATGTTGGCGGAGCCTGAGGGGGGGGGCCTATGGATTGATTTTTGTGAATCCCATCAAAATGGGTGGAATTTTTGGGGGTTTTATTGTTATCTAAACAGCTTCTATATCCCCCCTTATCCATCTGCTTAAAAAATCATCATTCTTGTAGCCCTAGTACCTCCTCACCTTTTGGGATAAGGTCAGTTTTTTTGGGTGTTCATTTTCTTAAATTTATAGTGTTTTCAATCCGGATTTGATGTATGGTATGGCTAATTGTGGTATTAATTAAACACAGAAGTCCTTTATTTGAGAATACGAACCTCTAGGGGGGTCTATTTCCATTCAAATAAACTAAAAAAATGTCCCCCTCACCATTTTTCTGATGCATCATTTATTCAAAACAATACAAAAAAATGCCTTCACTCCTCACTTTTTCAGAAGGCCACTGCTACGAGAATTTAAGTGGCCTTGGCTTGAAAAGCCAATGGGGATTTAGCAAGTCCTCAATTAACGTGCGTGTGTTTGTGTTTATGTGTTTTCTTATCTTGAAATGGTACATAATTGAAATTATAGTTAAAATCCTCCCCAGAGGGTATTGCTTCATCTTGGAGTGTCTAAAATTGTAAACAAAAAGTTTTATTCTTGTCAATGTTTTGATAATATATAGAACAATAACAAAACAAGTTCATTTAATATATGAATGGGAGTGATGTTTCCTTTTGCCAATGGCTGTACAAATAGTTGTCAAATGTTGATTGTCTTTCCAGCTTAAAAAAAAAGTCTGCATTGTTTTGTTTTGTAAACACCACACCCCCCAAAAATATTTTGTTTGCAGCCCTCATGGTGTTTTGCTCCATTTTACGAAAAAAATGGTGTCATTTATGTACATTTCATTGCATGAAAAAAAAAATCGGAATATTTTGTGTACATGTTCGCACTAAGTTACAAGTGTGGGGGGGGGTTCCTATTGGACCCCCAAAAGTTGGTTGTTTATAGCGCCCCCTCCCCCAGCAATAACGGGAGTGAAAACCCTTGGGCACTTAAGTGCTAATTAAAACTATGGCGACGTCTAAAATTGGGAATTTCCTTTCTTGGCACCCTCCCCCCTGGCAAACTTGTTCGTTTTTTTATTAGTAGAACCAGCGAAATATTGGTTTTTTAATAATACCGATTGAATAAATCACCGGGGACATCATCATGGCTTTGATTCAGCCGCTTGCGATTCACGCAATACTAGCGAGTATTGCATATATCGTCTTTTTGCATCTTCCGGGTAACTCGCAGAGGTCTGTACACTATGTAATATTACTATTATGAATATTAGCAGCAATAGCATAGGCTGAGAAAAATTAGTAATAACAATTAATACTCTTGTTGTGTGCAGAGCTGAATTGGTTGCTGAATTTGCACATGCAGGCAGACTGTTTGTCGAAGTCAAATCCTTCAATCATGGCATTGCCACTTGCGATTGAACCCTGTCAATCTTGTTGTATGGCATGAATAATGCAACACGAATGCGACTGAAGTGTTTCCGAAAGTGTCGAACATGTGAGTCGAACCACTGACCCATGGAATGTCACAAAGAGCGGTCATTTGAAATTTTCCATTTAGCGGATTAGCGTAATTAGTTGGACTCTCACGACAGTGGTGAGATGGACACTGCACGTTTAAGGCTGGTTTGACAGATCAGATTTCCTCCAACTAAACTGCAAATTTTGCAGAAATCCAGGTAAACCAGATTGACTTTCATTTAAACTGTGTATGCTTTGGGAGTATTGCTCTTTCTATGACACTACTTTCAAGTATAATACAAGGCAATTGGTTTTTATTTTTCTAGGCTACTATATGTCCAATCTTATTTACACATGGGTTGTGAATATTAATCATGTGTTATCCAAGTCCTAAACAAATATGGTTTTAAAAAAAAAACAAGACTCAGTCATCACTCTATGAACCACCATAGAATGATGAGGGCTATTGAACAAGGTTAAACTTTTTTGGTATATGAGGACCCTTGAAGTGCTAGGGGGGATGGAGTCATATTTCAGTTTAAAAATAAAGGATACAAATAGTCCAATAGAGCTGGTAATTACCGTTTAATTTTCCTATCCGTTTACTTATTAGTATTCTTGTTTCGGTTAAAAGGAAATATGTCATTATTCCTGATCTTGGAAAATTTGGTCGATGGAAAGCTTAATAACAAGATTAACTATAATCAAAATAAGGTGAAATGTCCACATTTTTGTTGAGTATTTCTTGCCCTTTTAATTTCCCCCCGCCAATAGCTTACTCTAAAACGATTCCGACAAATCCACATCGCAGTCAAATGGTGACGTCAAAGTGTGACATCCATAATTTACGTCGTTGTGACCATCAGAATCGCTGTTGCACTTTCAGAATAATAAACACAACGACTGAAACAAAATATGTCATTCTGTAACTTTTTTCTAATTTTAATTATTACTTTCATCATTAACCATCAATATTCGGTCAGCAATAACATTCGATACCACCATTTTGGGTCATCACTTTGACGTCACGAGAGAGCAAAATTGGGCTCTTTTGATCACACGAAAAATAAATCCAGCGCCCGTTTTCCTTCGGATGTCACAAAAACAAAAATTAAAATGCCTCTATTTTTGTTAATTTTTACATCAATTGTATTATTTTTTTCGGAATTCCGTGATGTATGTACATATATTTTAGGAATTGTAAGTCAACGAGCTTGACAAAATCTTGACATATTTCCTTTAAAACTTGTAAACGGTCATAACACGACTGCCCGAATTTGGCGCTGAATCCATGAGCAATTCTAGCCCATAAATCCTTCCTTATCAGGTTCCACCACCCCGCTTTGCATTTGATCATATTATCACTTGAACCATAAAATGGTGTTTTGTACTTGCCTACTTATGTTTATCCAAATAAAGCAGTTGAATTCAACAAAGAACCCCAACAACTAAATCACTATGGGCGCCTCCATATTTTGTACGCAAGTTGGGCCCTTTAGGCTGATATTCCGCCGATAGTTTATCTTTTCCAATAGAATAATACAATAATAGTTGTCCCCCAGATTGCTCTTGACCAACCCAAACATATGTGGTGGGGCTCCACAGCCAAGGAATTAGAACGTGGCGCTGGCAAGAGATCAAGTACATTACTACGCATGTAACACCTCAATGCCATTACTAGACACACAGGCCACTGCCCATCTCAACAATACCACAGATAATACGAACGATTATTCATCATAACGTACAAGGGCCCGAATCACAAACAACTCCACTTGATCCATCACAAACACAAATTTGATAAATGTCTAAGGAGCTCCAGTTGCAGCTAACTCCCTCGTGCGAGCGGATTCCACTCAAACACCAAAACATCCGCCCAGGCTTAAGACTTCACATTCTCTTTCACATAGCGCCTCTGACTCGCATCAAACAGCCTAAGACCAACTCCCTCATGAGCGGAATCTGCCTCAAACACAACCCAAACATAGGGAAAAATGATCCCTCCGCTACTACTACTTGCCATTTTCCCCCAAAACCGTCCACCAAGGCGAAATCACGGAGTGCAAGCCCCCCCCCCCCCCCCCCCCCCCCCCCCCCCCCCCCCCCCCCCCCCATTCTGAGAGCAAACAACTTGATGGAGCCAACCAACGGGAAGTGAAGCCCTGTTATGCCAGCTAAGTTACCAATGTCTGATTATTGTTGTTAACCGCCATATAATTAAATACCCCTCGCCTAAAAATAGTTTAATGAAGAACCCACCATAACACTGCAGCCAACAACATGAGGCCACCTTCCCAAGGGCCCCATCACAATACCACCCCTCCAAGATTATAAAAAGTGTGAAATGACCACCTTTTTAAAATGACCGATTTATTGACATATATTTATCTATTTAATTTTATTTAACTGTTTTTTTTTTTAGTTTATTCATCTATTTTAATTTTTTTTCCTTGACCCAGGACCAAACAACCCATTATTAATAAGCTACAGCCCCCACACCTTGACAAGGCCCCATGTCAGGCATGAAAATAATTTTTTGAAGTGAAAACCCCACGTTGCCAAACCTTAGTCTAACCATGACTGGCATGAGTACGGAAGCTATGCTACTGCTTTTTTGCCCGGGCGAACTGCCTAAACTTCACCCTTGAAACACACAAACCCCCCATAACCACCACCTGCACAAAGGATAACGACAAACGCCCGTACAGTGAAAAATGTTTAAAAACGACCCAAATTGGAAAGCACACCATGCTCGTGGAACGATCTGACTCAGCTCACCTGGGGGAGACCAGCGCGGCCTCCCCATTCACCAATCCACCCGCCACTCAGCTTGCAATGGCCCTTGAAGAACCCCAGACAAACTACGATTTTTTTCCCCACAATGTACCTCTTCAGGACTCGCTGTGCCCCGAATGGCCATTCTCTGCTAGAGGATCGCGCTTAGCTTCGTCATCTGAATATTATGGTCCGGCAGGGGTAATTCTTCTCGCAAAGGTAGGAGCAAACTTTTCGCACGTCCACACTGGTTTTTGGCTCTCTGCCGCAAATGCGAAGGTTCCACCGTTCCGCAGAAACCAAACAACCGCGCCGGGAACCCTCATTGGCTATCAGGTGCTGACGGCACCTTGTGCCGGCCGCAGCTACTGCAACTCAGGTCGACGATGCTGAAGGGGGCAGACCGAAGGACAATTTGGGAACTTCCTAAACCCCACCCCAACCCACAAGGGGGGGGGGAGACAAATAAAGCCAGGAGGCGGGCCCCGTGTTGACAAAATCACCTTGGCCAGACAAGCTGTCAAAAGTTTGTCGTCTATACCAGGATCACTCGCACATACCAGAACTTGTAAACTGGGGATTCCCCTGTTTCCGTAAAGTCAAAACCATTTCTAGGAGCATCATTGGAACTTTTAACTTAACTTTTCACTGATGGCGGGTAATTTGGTGAAAACTGACTTCATCAATTTAAATATACTGAAAAAAAGTATTTTTTTACTGACGGTAACGTGTAGTGAATTTTCTAACCATGCAGTGACCCGTCCATTCGTGTAACACGTTTACCAACCGTTTTCACGTCCCAGCACAGTCAAATGATGTATGTTTACTGTGTTTTTTATGCAAAATAAATGACACACTTGCTTTTACAGTCATATCCATTTTATTATAATTTTTTGTGTCGCCGCCTTAAGGCAGAAGACATAGGGATCACAGATTGTCCCACGGGTTGTCTGTTGTGTGAAAAAGGGTTACAATTGCCTGTAATATCCCACATACAAAATTCGATGGATTTAAAACCAAACTTCAGTCATAGTTGCAATACTGGATCCTGCATTGGCTGATGAGGTCAAAGTGACACCAAGGTCAAAGGTCATGTGAGGCAAGTTGTAAAGATAGGCTGAAAAATGTAAATTGACCTAATTGAAAAGTTGAAGTCCTAACTTGAGTCATAGGTGCAACCCTTTGATCCCTCATATGTTGATGAGGTCAAAGGTCACCTACAAGGTCGAGGTCATGTGAGGTCCGTCGTAGACTGAAAATGTACAATTGACCTCAATTGAAAAGTTGAAGATCAATTGGAACTAAATTCTAGTCATAGGTGCAACATTGGATTCCCTCATTGTTTTGATTACAAAATGCGACGGCAGGCGACAGCATGCGTCAGGACCGATGTATTTTTTGTCTATATGTATACTGATTTTTTCATTACATCTTGGAAGAAAAAGGTAGAGTAATTATTTTGAATCATCAAACAGTGAAACCATGAACATGCCATTTCTTGTTGATTGTTTCAGGTTGTTGTCTATGGCCAATTCTGGTCCCAATACAAATGGTTCCAGTTTTTTATCACTTTAGTGAAACTCCATGGTAGTTAAAAAAAAAAACATAACTTTTGATTGAAGGACCCTATGCATTATGCTTTTTCGTTTATATTTTGTTGCAAAAAAAAATATGCACTAATGCATAATTTCATATTTTTTTTGGGATTTGTGCTCCACTTGTTTTGAGCCAAGTTTTGGCTGCAAAGCACACAAAATTTTTATTTATTGAAAAAAGGATGGTGAAACTCAGTTTTGGTTTTGAAAATAGAACAACTAAGCATGTCATAGAAGACACCTCAGCTGGAACCTAACGATTCTTTATGTTATAAAAAAAACTCAAGTTTCAAACTCATCTGCCACACACTTATCCGTCAAAGTGAAATCTCAAACGCTTCCTTCGTATTCAGGTTAGAATATGTATTATGTGGTTCTGACCTGTTTGTGATAGAACAATGTCCATACTACATATGAAGATGCTGTCATAGAGATTCTAATGCACTTTCGGAGTCAGGCTTTCTGAGAAAAACAGATTGTAATTTATTTCTTGGTTTACTCTCTCGCGCAGTTAGATTGAAATCATGTAATGTTTGGAAAAGTTAGTTATGTAGGGATGTTCCTCGAAGCAGATGGAAGGATGGAACTAAAAATGGTAGTACCAGGCCAAAATTGCCATTGATAAGGTTGCCAATTATAACTATTGCCACCAGTCAGCTTTGTATTTCTATAATAGAGGCAACATCTCTTTATTTTTGTACTGAATCGCTTTTAAAAAACGCCTTTATGAAAGGTCATCACTTGTCTACTCTATTAGATGATCAGCCGTGTTCATGCTTGTCATTAATTTGACAATGGGTATGCTTAGGAAGCTTTTGGGTAATCTCACACACAACCCAACCTCTTTTGGGTACATATTAGCCCCTAAGTCAAATCATATTGAATTCTTAAATAATTACCTTCTTTGTAACACTGATGTGACATTATCTATGCAGATGGTCAGCTTTTACACTTGAGAGAAGTTTTATATTATATTAGAGGACTGAGACACTTAAACTTACCAACCCTGGTAAAGGCGCCCGGTAGCTCCTACTCTACAGAGTGACACTAAAACTTGTCTCACTTGTCATCTTTAAAGTTCCAATTATTATACCACAATAAAGTGTGCAATGTCTCGTTAATAATATCATCATGTTTAAACTATCATCCACATCATTTAATGACCCAGAGTGCTCCCACAGGTCTAGCACAGGGTTTGGCAAAATGGCAAAAAGTCAACAATATGCCATAACTTCCAATAGGTATCCAACCAAATTTACTTATGATGTAGGTTATCACCTTATGCTACTGCCCTTGCCATTCATTGCCCAGGGCAGGCTCCTATGTGTCTGTATGCAGTCCACAAATTCACACCATCTATATTACTTTTCCGTCGGTCGATGTTACAAGTTGCTCCCTGGCGTGAAAGATTTCCTTTGCAGTGAATGATGAAGTCAACAAAATCATGTTTTGCAGCAAAATTTTTCACTGAAATGACTTCTTTGTACATGTGTTGCTGTGTGCAAGGTTTTGGCATTTTGCCTATCGGTTCGTGGGCAGTTTTTGGATGTTATCATGTACCCATGTTAGTGCCGAAAAGAGCTGGGGTATCAAATTCACCGTATTCTCAGCTAGTCCTGCTTAGGGTATAATTTCAGGGATGCAGCATCACATTGGTATCAGCCCAGGCCAACTGTGATTTAATAATTTAGTCCAAGATATTGTGTTTGGTAAACAATGAATAAAAATAATAGCTGCATTGAAAACAGGTCCCGCTATCATTTTACTGACAATTGGTCCTGTTAGAGCTCACTTTCAGAACTCTTGGAACTAGCATGGGCACCCAGCAAAACCCTGAGAAGCCCACCCCACAGGACATCGGTACATCTTCTCTAGTCATTTTCTGAAATGGTTGGCATATTTCTGCAAAGTAGAAGTTTTCAAAGGAGTGACCTTTAAAAAAACTACATCCATTGCTTTTTATGTCATAATAGAATTATGAAAATGATGTTCCTTTCAACATAGCTTATAATGCAAGTACTCTTAATACATTAATAATTGATGCAATCATGTATAAATCATTCAGAAAAAAAATAAAAAAAAGTTTTTTTGGTATAAAAATGACAACATGGCTCTAATGTTCTGTAAGAGAGCAGTACAAGGTAGTTCTTGAGAAGAGACATTGTGGATATAGCTTGTTTCATTGTCATCACAAAGTTTTTTCTAAAATCACATCAAATGTTAAGCTTGAGACCTCTCTTACTGTGCACTTACATTTATTATCTGATACCAATTGGAGAACTATTCATTTCACTTTCATTATCAGCTATGTCAATCCAGTGCAGGATGAAGCCTCAACATGTTTCCATGCTGGATTAAGGCCTACCCTTCCACGCTGGCCTAGTGCAGGTTGGAAGGGATTCTGGTACCTAGGGCGATGAGTGCAGGTAACAGACCCGGAATGATCCCCTACTCTTTATCGACGAGGTCTGCAACTTTTTACGTGCTCAAGATTGACTCCTCTGACATATGGGACCAACAGCTTTACATGACTCTGTGAGCCATGAGGCACCCATTGTATACAACTGCACATTCTACGCAATGGATGGGAGCTAGGAGAATTTCCATAATCACATTTATGCAATTTCCGACCTTGACCAAGAAACCAGACTCTTGCGGGGCTCGAACCAGGGTTGCTCGATCGATCGTATACCCTGCCAACGGTTCAGTGCGTTAGACCACTCGGTCACCTTGCCCTCGGAAAACTATACTCCATGCTAACAAAATCAGAATGGTAGTGATGCACTTAACTGCATTCATGCACTTACAACGAGTGTTCATATTTGTCCTTTATAAAGAAAGTGGAATTAGCTGTTATTATAAATTAGAATTCTTTTACATATTGGAATTCAGGGTAATTTTCTTTCCAAATTTTATGATTGTCAGAGCAAGTTTGCTGGCAAATTTGTCTTAAATTCAATTCAAACTATTACAATTCTGCTTCACACAAAATAGGTTGAATCAAGTTTTGTCAGTGTTCCTATTTTAATGGTGGGGATGTATTAGAGAACAAAAGGTTTGTTTTTGGGACCTAGCTCTGTAATAATTAGGATACGGACTAAGCCCAGTGCATCATAATGATAGTTTGCCCATGCCGTAGGGTTCTGTGCAAGCATCCTGCAAGTCAAAAGGCTCTATATCTGCCTGCACTCCTCAACATACTCTCAAGTCCGATACGAGGGTTGACTAACATAGGCCCTAACTCAGTCAAGCACTTTTTGGCTGTTTTGAGATTTTGTATCACCCATTTATATTCCTAAAATTATAAGGTCTAGTAAAACTCACTTCCACTTACCAATTGTGGATTCAGCACAGAATTTCTCTGCCACATCTCAATGAAGCACCATAAAATAATAATATAATAATACAACAGTGCTTATAGAGCGCTTTACAAACAAAAACACCGAGTCTCTAAGCGTATGGTAAAGACATAAATACAGAAAAACACCGTACTAAACCTGAGAGCAGGCGTGAAATAATCAAGTACATGTACATGTTATCACCAAAGGCTAATATTAAACCGATGAGTTTCAAAACACGATTTGATTGAAAGAGTCTGATATTCTCTGATATGAGATGTAAATTGTGCCAAAGTTCTGGAGAAGCATAGTGAAAAGAACGACGACCATAGGTAATGGTGGAACTGTGGAAGAATGAAAGTTGAGCTGGAGGAAGAGCGAAGATTGCGAGATGGCTTATATACTTAGATCAAGTCAGCTAGGTAATCTAGAGCAAGTCCATGAACCTTTGTAAGTCAAAAGAAGACTTGTATATAACACGATACTTCAATGGAAGCCAGTGAAGTCGATGAAGCACAGGAGTGATATTATCGCGAGAGCGTGAGCGGGTGATAAGTCTGGCACTGAATTTTGAATTCGTTGAAGCTTGGCAATTTGCTAATCAGGAAGAACCATAGACAGTAGACCTATACACTGGACAAGATGGCAAGTACATAAATGCCTGAACTAAAGTTTCAGTTGATTTTTACTATCTAGATTATTCCTGATACGACCAATTTTGTAGAGAGCATAAGAGGCAGAACGACAAATATTAATTGATGTAAACATTCCATGCTGAGATCTTGCGACTATGACCCCAATTTACGGCTCAGATTCAACAGGCGAATAGTAAACATTGGCCATATTTACCAGAAGATAGAGGTTAAGTGTTTTCTGGAATTTAGATGTGATTTGACAACCCCCTCAGTTTTTAATCTTCATTCAGCTTCAAATCGTAGCTGAGGACAAGCCTTGAATTGTGCGATACAGTTGTTCAAGTTTGGGAATAAGAGTACCCATCATTGTGTTTCAAGATGACATAAACTTGGGCGTCATCCGCATATATCATGCTCCCCAAAATCATAGGAAGCAATGATGTCCCTCAGAGTAGAAGTGTATCATAGTGAATGAATAGTGGTCCAACAACCGCTCCTTGTGGAACACCTCAAGGGGCGTGTGGGGTTCAGAGATAGAAGAGTCATTAATGACGATGAATTGGAAGCGATCTTGAAATATGACGTAAACCAGTTAAAGCAGAGCCAGTAAAATTCCATATCTGTTGGCAAGACTTTGAAGAAACATGTTTGATTAATAGTGTCAAAAGCCGCAGAATAGTACGAGGAATATCAGAAGAGCTTCATTTCCATCATCAACTGCAAGTAAGAGATCATTGTACACACAGAGTAAGGCAGTTTCAGTATTATAGCAGGGTCTGTATGCAGATTTGCATTTTTTCCACGAAGACTGTTTTCTTAACAAGAATATCTTGAATTTGGGCTGGCACAAGCACGCTCAAAATTGTTTTAGCAAGAAATTTAAGGTTGGCGACAGGGCGATAATTTTTCAATACTTCCTTGTCAAGATTTGATTTCTTTATTAGAGTGGTCCGAAAATTTTCCATTCACAAAAGACAGTTATGATCTTAGTAATGATAGGTACAAATTTCATTCAATAACACTTTTTGAGTAACCATTTGGGGATAGGTCCATGACTACATTTTGAAAGATGGTGATTTCATGATTATGTCTCTGCCTGCATCTTCAGATATTAAGAAAAACTGTGAGAATGAAGAAGACGCGCATGGGTCACCTTCAGAAAAATGTAATGAAGAGACCATATCAGCTGAGTTGAACCAAAGATTAGATTTGATCTGTTGATCTTGTCACTGACAACTAGAGAACTCGATTAGCGAGAGCATCATCTGAGGTGGCAGATGGTAAGAGACTTTGGCATATTCGGCGTACACAGTTTGTTAATTTTTGAAACGATGTTTGGAATCACAGTCGGCAAATTGTTTTTGATGGAGATTTGCTTGTGGCCTTTTTGATTGCAAGGTTATACTTTTTGCCGTCTTCTTTAAAGATCTGTTTGTCAATTTTTCAAGTTGGAATAGATCCAGCACCTTTCAGTCTACGCAAATACGTCGTTTTTTTTCATTTCTCTCACTGTCGTTGTACCAAGGTGCATTTGGACGACATCTTACAATACGAGTTATAAGTGCATAAGTGAGCAGCTTGTCCTTAAGATCATTAAGTACAGAATCAGATTGAATCAACTAGCAAGGCAAGATCAGATGTATCGAGGTGGTAAAGTGGACGAATTCCAAATATCCAGCTTGAAAAGCATTAAGATCATATCATGAATTGTGCGCAGAGTTATCAATCATCATTTTAACAGGCCTCGGACGAATAACCTTTAAAGCCACGAGATCAGCAGCGTGATCAGATGGTAATAAAAAGTACTAAATACATTTGAAACCAGTAGCAGTCGTGCGAGTAAGTATAAGGTCCAGAGTATGACCTTTAACATGGGTAGGTCCAACGACATGTTTTGAACTAGTCCAGCGGAATCATGAAATCAGCAAATTTTTTGCAGCATCTCTGTCCAGAGGTCTTCTATGAAAAGTTTAAGTCACCAGCAAGTTAGAGATGATTAGGTACTGTTGCAATTCCTCAAAGAATGATGAAAACTCATGGAAAAATATGGGTGCAGTGCGTTGTTTTCCTTAAGTTGTTTTTGGTCGGTAAATTAATTATCAGACAAAGAGGTTTTTTTGAGAGTGATGTTATTGCAAGGTCCATGTATCAAAGATTCAAATTATTTCACATCAGCCACAACCGAACTACTCCACGTTTAGCATTTTTTTATTAGGACCTTTGTATTAATCCTGACAAATGCACTGTGGCAAGGTTCTGATCCCAAGATTTTGTTTTGCCTTTATGACGTGTGCAGAGGACTATTGGAAGAAGTGAATCATTCTGCTTTGTGTATTAACCAATAAACGGCTCCTTTGTATGGCCAAAGGCTTAGGATGGACAAAGACAATCTGCTCCAGCAATTGTTTTAATGCTCATTCTCAAAATTGAATATTTTAAAAAAATCATACCCAAAGTTTTTAAGCATTTACAAAATGGTACCATGAAAGGATTTGTACAACAAATGATTAGCGAGACCTTAAGGTCTCGTCTAATGTTGGAGGTTTTTCATATCTAGTTTCTTTAAATCAAGCAAATTGAAATCCTTATCATATAAAGTGGTTAGTAAGGGTTTCAGTCCATAAAACAAGAGTTCGAATAGAAATTTGTGCAAATTGCAAGCTTACATGAG
The DNA here is from genome assembly GCA_023653785.1 of Ophioderma brevispina. Classification (NCBI taxonomy): domain Eukaryota; kingdom Metazoa; phylum Echinodermata; class Ophiuroidea; order Amphilepidida; family Ophiodermatidae; genus Ophioderma; species Ophioderma brevispina. The sequence continues at coordinate 23,150 of JAMKCH010045044.1, read as the reverse complement.
AGCAGTACTAGTGTCGGTGTTGTACACATTGAGTCAAAAAGGATTCTTTTCTTTTTTTTTTGGATTGTTTAACCATCAATTCATTTAATTGATGGTTATTGCTATCGAGAGCGGCATGTTTTTAAGTCGGCTCTTATTTTCTCTACTAGTCGGGCGTTTTTTTTGCATTTCTGACAAGAAAAAGCTGCCTCGTGGAGTCAGACAACATGGGGAATCTCTGTGGTTGGGCTGAATTTTTTTGAAATTCAGTGACGGGAGTCAGTTTGCGGTAACTTTCGTATCTTTTTGTCAAGTTTTGGACATCATTTGATGCTGCGATTGCGTTTCTTATGATATGCTATTGGTTTAGTGTGCCCTATTACCGGTTTTCTAGTGGGGTTCTTCGGGCGAAAAAATGAAATTGGTGATCATGTTACCATATATCTACCAAGGGCTTACGAGGACTGAGGTCAAACAAAATGCACTTGAGTAGTAGATTAGTTTGTAAAAAAACTTTCCCTGGTTGAAGGTCGCCCGACTATAATAGAGATGCACAAAGAAGTGTTTTACTTGAGTCAGACGTGAGATTAATAACTCGGGGTATTTTGCAAACCAAGTCTAAAAGAATATTCAGCATAAGTACGGAGAGAGACCACAAATTTGCCTCCTACTTGTGAACTGCAAAATATCAAATCCGTCCTTAGCAAATTTGGTATCGTGGGATCGTCCTTTTGTTGAAGGCAGCTTTTCCATTATGGCATTTTGTTATACTGACTATGCATAATGTTTACGGTATAGGAGGGATAAAAGTTGGGTTTGTTTTGGTTTCGACGGCAAAGTGTTATAAATTTTTCGTTTATGTATATTGGTTCTATTTTGAAGTGTTTGAGAAAATATTTTGGTGTACGCTGAGAAACCTTACGTGGTTGTCATTATTAGGTCCTTGTTGGCTGTTTTCGACATGAAGGACCTTGCTGCGATAATCATACCATGCCCAGCGGTGGTTGTGTTCCTCTCACGATGTTCCACCACGTTGACCGTTTTAAGGCACCTTGGAGCTGTTGAAAGCCAGGTCTGAAATTTATAGTGGGTCCTTGAAAATTGAAGACACTTTAATATTTACATTCTAGATAATAATATTCGATTATAAATATATACAAATAGGGTATTCACTTGTGCGACAGCAGTGGACCTACTTCGGTGAAATATTTTTTTAATAACCCTTTACACTGCGATAATATATTCTATTGAGAGTTGAGACGACAAACATACTTGCCTTATTTTTGACAGGTTTTAGATATTACTTACTTGTGTCGACGGTGCTTCCACTAAATGATTGGCCTAACATCGACTTTTACCTTTTAATATCCCTCTTCGTTGAAAAGCCGGATAATTGAAATAAGTGGCGGTAAGCATATCAATACTAAGGAGTCTGAGAAATCTTTTGTAACACATTGCAGAAATTCTTACATGTTTGACTGGAATATCCGAAAATCGTTCAACCAGTCAGGGAAATTTGGTCAGTAGTAAATCCTCTATTTTTGATCGAGGATATTCCCGGTCAAGTGCCTGAAACATAACGAAATTATACCGGTAGAGACATTTTTTAAAACCGGTAAAAACCCCCGACAATTTTTTCTCTGCTACTAGTATGTCATGACCCTTCTGATATCCTTATTAATGTGTTTAACCAAGCGGCCAATGTATCCATTTGCCGATTAACCACCTTCACACTTTAGCAAACAACATCACTGACTGCCCCAGTCTCGATCTTGAGTAATACTATAGTGTCCGCTAATGCCCTGTATGCCTTTGACCCCATTTTGTCAGTAATATATAAACCACTTTCTTCAACTAAAATGCTATGACAAACTAAAGGAAACCACTGTCCAGGACTTTACTGCCAAGCATGGTGGGAAAAATTGGGAATCTAGGAAGCTCCTTCCCGGGAATTTGTGCCATTTGGAGGGAAATCTAGACTTCTCATAAAAAGAAATACATAAGAAAATGTGGAAAAGCTAAGGGAAATCTTCCCGGGAAATATGCATTTTTTTTCCAGCCCTGTGTACTCTACTGGTATGCGCAGAATGACCTCTGGTCCTGGTGACCCATGTGTCCTTTTTACCCTCTAGTGGCCCTATTGGGGACCTTGACCCCTAATAGGTCAAACTTTCTATATTACGAAAAAAAATCACTTTGTGGGTTTGGGTCCGCCTATGCGTTTTCGTCGCCGTCCTTGAACATACGGATAATTAAATTTTGGTGTGTTGGTAAAGAGCTCCCACGTACGAGGTTTTTTTTGTGTCAGCGATTTGGAGGGTTCATTTTGGGGTTCAACGGTCCATTCAGGGGTCATGGAAAATGATGGATGTTGTTTAATCAAAACGTATAACAAGAAAATAAGTACACCCATTGTTTGGCAAAAAGATAATAGTCCTTTACAAAGTGAATTTAAAGACCACAAAGTTATTAAAGTCTACAAAGTATGTTTTTTCAAATGGTTTCTGAATTCTGACTCGTTTTTCTCCCGACTTTCGGATGGACAGCACAGCAATATTTTCATATTTAACCCATTAACTGCCTATATGGCTCTGCCGTGTCTTAAGTGTTAACAAATTAACTACATTGGTGCAAAGGGATATGCCTACAAGATAATTGAACCTGATGTGATTTGCTTGTTTGCCTTTTGAATATTGCCGCCATCAATTGCGATTAATGCAAGTGTTAAGTTTAAAATTATTTTAGTGCCTGGTTTGTGGACTTTGTTCTACTGACAAGTTCCCTAACGGGGGCTGTCAGACGGCGGAGCCTGTCAATTTTTTTTCGGTAAAGCTTTATTTTAAAGAGCTCTATCTCATGATGCAGTTCATATGTTGTAGATGGCTCCGTTTTCAAAGTTATGAGCCTTTAAAGTTGACTTTTACTTAGACATTTTCATTTCAATATTTTTTTAATCTCCATAATTGACTTATTCCTACTTGACAGTTCCTTTAAATGGGGGCTGTCGACGGCGGAACCCTGTCAATTTTTTTTCGGGAAAGCTTTTCTTTTAAAGAGCTCTATCTAATAATGCAGTTCATACTATTAGGTGCTCCGTTTTCCATTACGAACCTTTTCAAGTTGACGTATTACTTCAACCTTTCATGTCATTCTTTAAAAAAAATCCAAATGGATAAGTTCCTGTGACGTTCCTTAAAGGGGGAAGCTTTCAATTGATCTTTAAGACAGATCCATTGGTGTATCCATCTTGAGGACATAGGTTTGGCACTTAAATGCTCACTAAATTTAAAAAAAAAATCTCCTGCTTCTAATCAAATCTCCCTGATTCCCAAGATCAAATCTCCGTGATTCCAAAATCTCAAGGTTAGCAGCCTTGAAAAGGGTCATTAGGGGGTCGTTATTGGATACTTGGCCGTGCTTTGACGTATGGATAGGCGTTAAGTATGGTGGTAGAATTTCACCGTCAAGTCTGTGGTAACATTTTCGAGGGGTCATTTTGGGGCAAAGGTCATCCGGGGTCGTTATCGGATAAACTTGGATGTGCTTTGATATATGGTAGAGTTTTGGTATGGTGGTAGTTTTGCCGTAAGAGTTTTGTGGTCACGTGTTCGAGGTCATTTGGATTCAAGGGCATCCAGGGGTCATTATCGGGTAACTTGGCAGTGCTTTACGTCATGGATATGAGTTTTGGTATGTTGGTAGAGTTTGCGGTACCACCTTTTGTGGTCACGTTTTTGAGGGAGCTATTTTGGGGGCAAAAGTCATGCAGGGCCATTATTGGGTAACTTCGGCCGTGCTTTCATACCCATGCTTTGACGTATGGATATGAAGCACCGGGCGCTAATTAGGTCGAAAAACATGCCAGTATACTATCTAGCGGGTATGCTCAGATAGTGGGGAATTAGGGGTCTTCCAGGTCAAAAGGTCAAAATGGGGTAAACATTGGGTTGGTGTATGGACATGAAACTTGAAGGGTGGGGTTGATTGGTGATGCCACAAATCTAGGTCACAACAAGGTCATCAGGGTCACTCAAGGCACCACGTCAAAGGCGGTCAATGGGGTAAACTTTATATCCAGGCGGAAAACTTGGTGGGTGGGGCGATTGTTGATGACAAAAATTTTATAGGCGCATGACAAGGACATCAGGGGTCATTCAAGGTCAAATGAACCGCAAAAACCCGAGGGTCATTAAATCAGGTGATCGCAAAACACAGGTGATAGCCAAATCCATAGGACCGCCTAGTAAAATACTATTAAAGAAAACCAACGGTCCAAGAACTATTATGTATGAACAGAGGCCTCTTATGGCCCATTCCCTTTTGACCTTGGAAGACCCTACTTGACCTTTGACCCCAACATATCAAAACATTCTTCCAAGTTAAGTTGTATAGCCACCAAATTTGACTCAAGATAACCACTGGCCAAGACATGGGCTACTATTTCAATTGACCTGTAATGACCCTACATGACCCGACCCACAATATGCATTCCCTAACCATCCAATTGATGGGTTACTGGCATCATTGATGCACTCGTTTTCTGCAGTGAAAAATCTACCAAAGGGTTTGGATATCATTAACATGATGATAAAATTTTGAATCTTGATCTGTGCAATGAAAATCTCTACCGGAAGGCATTCCAATTCTTTGCTATACAGGAAGACCCAACCAGCAGGTATGGAGATGATCAAAAATTAGCAAGGTAGCTTGTACAACAAAATTAGCTTATCCCGTTGGCACAAAAAATATATCTGATGGTGAAATTGAGTTGAGGCAATTTATCATGGCAGTAAAGTACATAAATTTTAATACAACATACTGCCATATAGACTTGTCCAATTTGTCAACTATGCAACTATCAGCTCGAAGTAGGGATGAGGGCATATATACTAGGGGTCTCGGCAAGTCAACGCCCAATAAGACATGGGAGTCCGGGTAGTAAAATTAACTACCATATTACCCAAAATTTGACTATGATAGCTAAACTAGCTCACTAAAAATCATACGCAACTGTTGATATGCAGAAATGTCAAGTAAACCTTTGAAATATTCGAAGTAGAGCTAGGAGTTACCGTTAATTTCCTATCCGTGTACTGATCAGTATTTGTTCATGGAACCCATGTACACAGTGATAACAATTGAAGACTGAAGATGACTGCCGAATTTGGCGCATCCACGAAAATGCATTCTGCACATATATATGCTTGCATGTACGACAAGTTAACCGTCGCGGTACATGTATATTCGCGGTGTTAACGTCATATCATTACTCGGAGCTACGCGAAGTACATATTGTCGATTATAAAAAAACAAATGAGGCACTGAGACGATACGGTCCTCAGACCGTCAAGATGGTCGACTACTGTGCCGTCAAGTTGTTAATGCAATAGGATGAGGAATGTAGTAAATGTGTACAGGTATTGCCCGCACACGAACTGTGAAAATAGACAGTCTGCGAATGTTGATTCGGATGCTACTCGAATGACTTGTCAAGTCCTATTATAGTTACACCTTGATATATTGACAGCAACATTGGAGCCTTCATTTCTTGATGCGCTGCAGCTCAAAGTTTGACATGCCACACACTCTATTGTTATACGAAGTTATACTGACTTGAGGCCGCATTATTTGCCGACTCTCCCCCTTTCTTTTCCCCCCACTACATGCCTGTCTCGCTTCTATGGCATTTTTTCCCTTTTCCGATGCGTATCACGGGTGTATTCGTTTTTGCTGATAGACTCAGCTACCTCCCTCCCTTCGTGTAACTCTGTGATTTTTTCGACACCCTGTATTTTATGTCGAATTATGAAGGCGTTTGAGGAAACTATATAACTTGACCGTGCACTAGAATTTCATAAATCATCATATGACCGAGTCTGAAAACTGAGAAGTAATATTTTAAAAGCAGTTTAATTGCCTGATACCCAAAATGAGACTCCTAGCGTATTAACATTGTACTTCAGCCCCACATGCGCAGTGCAACTGCGAAAGGCGGGGCTCTGGGTATACGTGTGCATTGTCACGTCATACAAGACGAAGGATTAGGGTTTTGCTGCTTTTTTTGTTATGAAATTTTATGTAGCGATCCTTGAGAAAGATAAAAATCCGTATTGGTAGTTATCTGACTGATGTGTATGGAAAACTTGTAATTGTTTGAATTATAAGATTTGGGGTGAATCCGATTAAAATGTGTCTCTCCTTGTACCTCCGCCTAATTCACGCTCGTTTGGTTGGAACAGACAAAACATAGTAACACACCGCACAGCGAAATAACTTGTTTTAGCTGTATGAAATTAGTCAACACACAATGAAAGTTAACTTGGTACCAATTGAATTGTGCTATTTGCATTGTTTTGTTATGGGACTGTGTCATCCATTACAAATAAGCCAAAATATACATGGATATTGAGGCATTAGTCCTGGCAATAATGTATTCCAGTTTGTAATATTGCTACATTTCAATAAATAAACTTTAGTTCACAACTGAATACAGAAATAAACATTTGCTTTCAGTGGTTGTTACACCAATAAAAAAAATATGGTTGATAAACTCTTATTATTACAATGCTACCTGTTTTAACATATTAATATTGTACAGATGAACAGCAGGGAAGAAACCCAATTCGTTGGCCAAAATGTCCAGTTGGAGAGCCACCCCATCTTTAGCAATTATCTGCCTACCATTGTAAAGTCCATGAAAAATGGGATTTGAATATCATTACCTAAACAAATAACGCCATTCCAAGTTTTTAAGCAGCTTGCTTGAAAGAGTGCAACAATTCGATTTTGAAGGTTAGTGACTGAATAATGTTTTAGTGCATTAGTTTAAGTCACAATTTTTTTCAATAAATTACTGAAGGCCCAGTATACTTCCAATTGCTCCATTGACAATTTCATGGCTTACACATGCATCACCTTTTTTTTAATTGCTATATCCATTCCACACTCTGCAATTGAATTGCAACAAAGAAAATGGAATACAAAAAAAAAAAAACACCTCCTGTAAAATCGTTGTCATGATTTATAAAACCGATCTTTTTCCAGCTCTTCATCGTTTAATATTGGTACATGTATATACAATGATAAAAAGGTACAGAAGCTTAAAAATAACTCTGGCTGTGCACACATAATTTTTTCAAAGCTAAATAACAAGTAATGCAAACCATTTAGTTGTAAACAACTTAGATGTCTTACTGTCCAAATAACCCTGGTAGGACAAAATGATTGGAGGGTCTCCACTGACATGTGGGGTTATAGTTATTACAACACGACTGAGTAATATTCATATTCTGTTTACAAAACACACATTTTTTTTATTTTTTTTATTTTTTTTATGTGTTTATAAATTTATTAAAACATAACAAAAATATATTCTGCTCAGAATTCTTGCATAGATTTACTTGAAGGCAAATGAAATAATTATCTGACCGACTGCAAAAAACTCTGCATACTTCCACCAGTTACGAGGTTGTTACAATCACCATCACATCACATCACGCAATTCTGTTTCAACTCAACATATGGTAGGCCTAAGTTTCTCTAGTTGTTTGCTTGGCAGCCAAAAGCTCAATTTTTTTGAGGGTGGGATGTTTTGTAAATTGTTGTATGGTTCATGTAAGAGAAATTTATGGATGGTCCCTCTGCCCCCACCTATATGGTTTGTTCAGAACCAAAAACCAGCCTCATTAATTATTACTTGTAGAAAACACTTGCGAAAGATACACAAAATCATCCATTCCCACAGCAGTTTTGTCCTTCATACGCAGGGTAATTTTTTCAGAGCGAATGCCTATTACATAAAACAATGTGGAAAACATTTGTGCTTAAATGGCACGATCATGTGATTTGCTAAATCATCAAAAATCAGATTTTTTGCATTTTTGGAACAAGTATAGTATTTCTAACTGCACCACCTGTGCAAGTGTCAAGTCGGAGCCCATAATCAGGACAAAATCATTATTTTAGTCCAATTATTTTCCCTTTACGGACAATTACTACAACAATGTACTGAATGTTGATCTTCGAACATTGCCGTTTTCTCTTTTTTCTGTAAATTTTCAGTTAGAAAGATACCTTGAAGAGCCTTCAGACTTAACTTCACTTTTAAGCTATTCCGACAAATTTCAAATAGTTTATATCTTTCGGGTGAATCACGATGTGTCTTTTAATTTGGTGTATAAATCAGAGCTCTCCTAAATGTAACCTAAGCAGATCTTTTGACTTATACCTGAGCAATCCATATAAGGGCCATTCTTCATCCATTTTGGTGACCCAAAAACAGGCAAATTTCCACTTTCAACCCAACGCTGGCCCAGTCAATGCACTGATTTGTTACCAGGAATGGCTTACATCACTAACAAGAGTCCAAACCATACAGAAACAATCTTCCACCCCCGCTAGATTGGTCACCCTGTCCATGGGGACAAATCAAAGTTCATGTGTGTGACTTCTGAATTCACTGTGACCGAACTCCAAGGACCAAACTTTACTTCCCTCCCTCCCCCAGGACAAAACATCTAGAGAAAGTGGAAACCACCATCACCCGGTCAGGCTTGGACTCAAGTCACCAATAAATGTCAAAGCAACAACGGGCCAGTTAACAAAACAGCACGGTGGTGGATGCAAATTCACACCATTTTAGGTCCACCACCCGGACCGAAGAATGACCCCATAACCACCTCACAGGATTATTCTGTGCAACTTTGATGAATACCTATCTATTTCTGTGCATTTTAATAAGCAAAATATACATGGATATTGAGGCTATAGTCCTGGCAATAACTGTATTCAGTTTGTAATATTGCTACATTTCAATAAATACACTTTTTCCAAATGAATTAACAGAACTATACATGTGCTTTCAGGTTGAAATCTTACACCAATATAAAAAATATGGTTGAGAACTCTTATTATTCCAATGCTACTGTTTTTTTTAAAATTTTAATATTGTACAGAATGAAAGCATGGGAAGACCCAATTCGTTAGGCAAAATGTCAAGGTTGGAGAGCCACCATCTTTAGCCAATTATTCTGCCTACCATGTCAAGTCCATGAAAAATGGATACTTTGAAATATCAATTACATAACAAATACACCATTCCACTTGTTAAAGCAAGCTTTGCTTGAAATAGGGCACAATTCGATTTTGAAGGTTAGTGACTGAATAATGTTTTAGTGCATTAGTTTGAAGTAACATTGTTTCATAAATACTGAAGGCCCAGTATACTTCCAATTGCTCCATTGACCATTTTCATGGCTTACACATTGCCATCACCATTTTTTTTAATCTAATATCCACACTCTGCAATTGATTGCAACAGAAGATGGAATAAAAAAAAAAACACCTGCCGTAAAATCGGTTCAATGATTTATAAAAACGATCTAATCAGTTTCACTTTCTCATAGATGTCCATAAATGAATGTGTATAGCCCATAATCTTTTCCATCTCTTCATCTTTATATTGGACATGATATGAAAAATGATAAAGGGACAGACTTAAAATACCGCTGCTGCACACCAATAAGTTTTCAAAGAAGATAAATAAAAAGAATGCAAACCCTTTAGTTGTAACAAAATTAGATGTCCAATAACCTGTATACAAAATGATGGGGTGCTCCCACTGACAATGTGGGGTTGGTTATAGTTATTTACACCGGACTGAGTACATAATTCAATTTGTTTACAAAACACAATTGTAATAGCTCAAACCCTAGAGTGTTAAATACACGTATGAAAAACCTACAAAATATATTCTGCTCAGAATTCTTGCATAGATTTACTTGAAGGCAACTGAACATAATTATCTGACGACTGCAAAAACCTATGGCATTGAATTCCACATTTACTAGGTTGTTACAATACCATCACATCACGCCAATTCTGTTTCCAAACTCAAAAGATGGTAGGCCTAAGAAATTTCTCTAGTTGGTTCTTTGGCAGAAGCATTTTTTTGGAGGGGGGATGTTGTAAAGTTTATGGTTCATAAGATAGAAATTTATGGATGGTCCCCTTGCCCCACCATATGGTTTGTTAGACCAAAAGGGGTGGGGGGAAACCAGGCATCTTCATATATAACTTGTATAAACATTGTGAAGAGGACACCAAAAATCATCCATTCCCACAGCAGTTTTGTCTTCATAGAGCAGGTAATTTTTTCAGAGCAAATGCCTATTACATAAAACAATGTGGAAAAACTTTGTGCAAAAATACTTAGGATTCTGTGGCTCTTGAAAGCACTTTCAGTGATTTGCTAAATATTCAACATCAGATTTTTTGCATTTTTGGAAAGAAGTTAGGTATTTCAACATGCCCTGCAAGTGTCAGTTGGTAAGCACTAATAAGGACAAATCGGATATTTTAGTTCAATTGTCCGTACGAGACAATCACGACAAAGGTTGTAACTGAATGGTGATTCGTATCTTGAAACATTGGTTTTTCTTCTTTTTCTGTAAATTTTCAGTTAGAAAAATACGTGTAAGAGTCCTTAAGACTTAACTTTCACTTTTAAGCTATTCCTACAATTTCAATATTTTTGTATCTTTCGGGTGAATCACTGGATGGTCGTTAATTTGTGTAATAAACAGAGCTCCCTAAATGTAACCCTAGCAGGAGATGCTTTGTTGACTTATAACCTGAGCAATCCATATAAGGGCCATTCTTCAGTCACATTTGTGCCCCCAAAAACAGGCAAATTTCCCCTTTTCCTTTCACAACCCAATGCTGCCCGTCAATGCAACTGATTTGTTACCATGCCTGACATCACTAACAAAGAGTCCCAAACCTTATCCAAAACAATGCTTCCAACCCGCTAGATTGGTCACCCTGTCAGGGGACCACATCATATTAGTTTCGGTGGTGACATTTGAATGTCACAACGTTGTGACCGAACTCCAGGCCAAACTTTCCTTCCCCCAGGACAAAACAACCATTCCAGAGAAAGTGGAACACCATCCCCGATCAGGCTTGGACTCAAGGTCCACCATAATGTTCAAAAAGCAACAGGACTGGCCACGTTGACAAAACCGCACGGGGTTTGAATGCAAAAAATTCACCAGTTTTAGGTCACCAACCTGACCGAAGAAGAAGAATGACCCGTAACCACCTTCACTAGGTATTTGTGCAAAAAAACTTTGATGAATACCTATCTATTTCTGTTGCATTTTTAATTACAAATGACCTCCAGAAACCTTTGACCTCATCAGAACCCATGGGACTGATTCTCAAGGATCATTGTGAGCAAACTTTGATGGAGATCTTATCAATTTCTGTTGAAAATAGCAGCACCTTGTTTACACATGACCACAAAGAATCTCTCAAGTGACCTTTGACCTAATTTCTTAACCCTTTATGTTGCCTATTGCAATGTAAAAGGCAAGATTCAGGTGCCATCAAAATCCCATCAACGCAAACAAGCAGCATTAAAAACTGCTGACAGATAGATAAATATATTGAGTGATGCGTCGCCGTCGTAACAATAGCTCTCCTAAGATTGCCATTACGGAGCTAAAATGTAGGTATCAAAAATGTGCTATACTCTGCGGTCCATAATTCTTGGACATAACAAATGCGCATTGATGTTGCATCAGGACGCTGTTACTGCATCTACGTGCACCACAATGGTCCGCCATTTTTGGAAGGAAAGCGGAACGACGTTTCTAAAATGTCCAAGAAATTCATGCCCCAGCCCGTGGATAGTAAAAAAAGTCAGTGATATAACTAACTACCATATGATCACCCAGTAATCTAAAGATATTGACATACTTAAATGGTAGCCCAGTTGAATACATTTACGATCACCATGTTTAGAAACATGTTTTAAAGGCTTATGATATTTTGCGGAACGCAACTAAAAACCTAAAACAAAACGAAACAGATTTTTAAGGTGGGAAGAGCGTTGGTAATTTTTGGGAAAATAATAAACACTGGGAAATGCAAATGTGATTGCAATATGTCGTGTGACTCGAAAACTTAGTGAAATTATTTCAAAGGAAAGAATCTTACAGTTTATTTTGAAATTCAAATTGATAAAGAAATCTGTTTACGCAAAAATATCACGCTCCTATATAGGACCTGTATTTTGCGAAACAGACTTCATAAGCACTAAATAACTACATTCAACGGGCCCCTCGTCGGCAAAACAATGTTTTTTTTTTTTTTAAATGAAAGGGATTTGACGAAGAAGACGAAGCCATTCGCACAAGTCAAAAATCAAATATTTCATAGGAAATCTACCAACCAAAATTCTGTTCTCAAAAAGCAACTCCTATATGGACCTGATATTTGCGAAACAGATTTCATAAGCACCCGATCTAAACTAACACCCCAACCCCACCCCCCGCACCACACTGTCCCCACACACCGTGCAAACAAGCGTTTTAAATGAAAGGTATTTGACGAAGAAGAAGGCAGAAACATTGCAAAGCAAACTGTCCAAAACATAAATATGGTAGTAGAAATTCCCAACAGAATCTGTTTCGCAAAATAGGTTCACCTCCTTATATAGGACCTGATATTGCGGAAACAGATGTCATAAGCACTAAATAACTACATCTGTACCCTCGTGCAAAACAATCGTTTAAATGAACGGTATTTGACGAAGGAAGCATTGCACAGTCAAAACATCAAATATTCAGTAGAAAATCTCCCAACAAAATCTTGTTGTCGGCAAAATATTACCCCCTATATTTAAGACCCTGATATGTGGCGAAACAGAATATAGCACTAAATAACTACATCAAAACGGTACCCTCGTGCAAAAAACGTTTAAATGAAAGGTTTGACGGAAGAACGAAGCATGGCCACTAGTCAAAACATCAAAGATTTCAGTAGAAATTCTCCAAACAAAATCTGTTTCGCAAAAATATTTACCTATATAGGACCTGATATTTTGCAAAACAGAATTCATAGACAAATAACTACATCAACGGTACCTCGTGCAAAAAACAATCGTTTAAATGAAAGGGATTTGACAAAGAAGAAGCATTGCACAAGTCAAAACATCAAATATTCACTAGAAATCTAACCAAACAAAATCTGTTTCGCAAAATATCACCTCCTATATCTCCTTTCTAATTTTACTTCCTATATACCTTTTACTTTTCTTTTTCTACACTGGCGGCGACCACAAACACGCTTGAAAATAGTGCAAGAAGATACGTTTTGTGGTAGCAAAATCCATGCCGACAGTTGGAACCTTTCTGATGGGTGAATATCTGGAGTAGTCATAGCAACTCTGACGGGTAATTCCCGATACCAAGCCAAATTAAAATGTTGTCGTCTTTACCGTACACGGATAAACAATTCAAGCGGCAATGATTATACACAGATCGTATTTTCCATAAAAAAATAATATAAAAATAAACAAGGAAATATACGTGTCAGTCTTCTCTGGTGTCAGTGTATTCAAATGGGTCTATGTTTACATATATAGCGATATAAATTTTCATCATTTTGTCAATTAGAAGTTTGCCAAGTGGATTGGATTACAGAAACCGAAAAATAATGCATGTCCCTCTGTATCCTCCACACTTCAGCCGCTGTGTTTCGGTGGTGGTGGTCGGGTGATGTGTGTGTTGTGCGTGTGTGAGTGCATGCGATCGTGTGCGTGCGTGCCTCTTGGAGTTCATTGTTAATTACTTTTGTAGACTTCTATACCGACGTTATAGCATTTCCAACACGCTTTTCATTATGTGGTTTCAGTTGAAAATCATCACGCTTTGCGTAAAAAATGTGTGAAAGTCGTGGCGTCGGCTGACGTCATAAGCCCACCATTTAGCGGAAGTATATGTCTCTCTTCACTCCTTTTTTATTTTTGTTTATTGAACAGTTTTGTGTTTGTTCCCAAAAACTGAATTAAATTAAGATGTTCACAAAGAAAGAATATGAACGAGAAGATGGTAAAAATGATTATGAAAGAAAAACTGCTTCAAATAACAAACGTAAGTTTTGTTCTTTTGTTTTCTTTTCACCGTCCTGTTTGTGTTTTGTGTTATTTCTGTGTTTTCGCTACTTATTAAGATTCGAAAAATCAAATATGGTTGAGTTAAAATATTTTAAATATTGTTTATGAGTGCCTATTAAGTAAATGTCACCCATGACACGATATAGCGTATGGAAGAACAAAGAAAGAACAGGAGAGGAAGTAGAGGTAGGGAAGGACGAAGGAAATGAAGGAAATTGTATTTATCATTTTGTTTTATTTTTTCTGTTGACTTTGCAAAACAATGTCGCAAGAAAGAAGAACCGCCAGCGGATCGGTTTGGTTATTTTGAGTTGTTTCTCTGAGGCAAACAGCTGCTCATTATGAATCTAAAACCCCCATTACTTACTTACAACAACGTTATTACATTGAAAAAAATGTGATTAAGTATTTGAATTGTGCTTTTCCGAGGAGGAGACGGCCAGCGGAGCGGTTTAGGTTAAGTTATTATGAGTTGTTTTAATTAAGGCAAACATCCTCGGCATTATCATTTGGCCTGAATAAAAAAATTTTTTATTAAAACAACAAAAAAACTATTTACATTGTTCAACAAAATTTAAGTATTTGAAATTTACAAACAGAGTCTCTCCAATTAAACAGCGAGTGAACAAAAAACTCCGAGGAGTGAGCGCATAGATCCCCAGGGAGCGGAGCGCATAAGATTCCACCAGCGGAGCGGGAGAGAGAGTAAGACCACCCAGCGCGAGCATCGACGCATAAGATCCACCAGCGCAGCGAGCGCATAAGATCTCAGTACCAGCGGGATGCAAGCGCATAAGATCCACCACAAGCGGTGCGAGCGCGCAGAAGAGAATCCATGATCCATCGGCCGATCACCGTGCGCTAAAACACCCGTTCCCTAAGCGACGGTGAGTATTTCCGCGCACTGACGCAGGGAATCCACGGGGATTACCTGCTGTGCTTTTTTGTATGATGCCTTCTTTTGGATTGAATGTTGCATGAGAGTACAGCTGATTGTAGCTACTGAGTAGGTATGAATCTTTTCGCAAAATACTCAAGGAGGGGTGATATATATTTTGGGAACGAGGGGTATACAGTGATGTAGTTAGTTATTTATTACTATGAAATCTGTTTCGCAAAATATCGGGTCCTATATAGGTGAATTTTGCGGGGGAAACAAGATTTGGTTGGGTGGGACGATTTCTACTGAAATATTTGATGTTTGGACTGTGTCAATGTTTTTCTTCGCAAAGTACTTGCATTTAACATGGTTGGCACGAGGGGGTACAAGTTGATGGTGTAGGTATTTAGTGCTTATGAAATCTGTTTCGCAAAATATCAGGTCCTATATAGGAGGTGTATTTTGCCGAAACAGAGTTTCTTACCAATTTGAATTCAAATAAACTGTGAGATTCGTCTGGAATACTTTCACTAAGTTTTCGAGTCAACATGACATAGTTGCAATCACATTTGCAGCTTCCCAGGGTGTAATGTGTTTCAATAAGTACCCCTGTGCCCACCTTAAAAATCGGTCTTTCGTTTGTTCGTTTCGGTGCGCAAAATATCATAAGCCTTTTAAACTTGTAATATCAACCAATGGCATTACAAAAATAATTTATAATACTTGCATTTTTTTAGGTATTCCTGGAAAATTCTGAACCTAGCTAAGGAACTGACGTTTATGCACAAAATATTGAGCATTGTTACAATTAATCTTTCAAACCAGAATGATTACTCAAAAAAGACAAAACAATTAAAGATGATAGCTACATCATTTTTTGTCACCATTTTCCCCATCACTTTGTAATGTTCCACGGAAACAATGTAAACCATCTTCAGCACAGCAAAAGCAGCAAGCAAAAACAGTTTTTGATGAATGAAGCTCTCTAGTAATAACAATTTAGTTGGTGTATTGTAAGCAAATTTAAGCCAATTTGATCTTGGCTATGCCCAGGTTCTCTCTAAATCTAGACATACCTGTCCAAATGGTAGATGGATATCTTATCAAAACAAAAAACTCTAAAACTAAATTACAATTTACTAATCAGTCTTGCTGTGTGGACCAAAACATAACCATAGATGCTTTTTGAACCACGACATTCATTACCACCACAAAACCTGGAAGCCTCTGGGAAAGCCAATTCCTTCTGTGTATTATAACCACACTACAGCAAAATATTGTCTGAAGACAAACCTTTGCATATGCAATGGCATTCCTGACGATGCCAAAAAGCCTGTCTTATAGTAGATTCGGGTTGATACGTTCGTTCCCCCTGGAGTTTTGGACCTATTTCATTAAGTCAGAGAGGGGTCAACCTAGCTCTACAGGGAAATGAAAGAATTCAATATGCACGTGCCACACCGGATTAGCTTGGAGGACACTCCGGTCATATAACTCACTCACCTGCCATAAATTACAATTTCATCATCTATGGAAAACGCACATAGTGTATGTCAGGCCTAACAGTCCTCATAATAACATGATTACAGAAGTCACTGCGCCTCATTGAATTCTTTCCACCTCCGGACAGAAAAGAACCCCCCTGGTACGGGGGGTCAAATATCAGATGATCGAGTGAGGTTTATAGTAGTAATAAAAATAATGTACCGTTATTTGACTAGGGTAGGCGGTTGCCCAAAGCCATCACACAGCCAGGTTTATCATTGGACGATATAGGTGGTTTTTCATGCATTGGCAGTGACGATGCATGCCAGAGAAATTATTTGGCAGAAACTTTTGAGGAAAGTTTTGTTATTTGTTTACTGTACATTTTTTTTTTTTTTCATTTGGCTAAACAAGAAAAATTTTTTTTCTGAGGCCAAACCAACTAACTTGTACAATGTATAGCAGATGTAACAGGAGTCATATTAAATTGGAATTAGTAATTTAACACGTTTGCATTATTTTTAATCCAAATCTAAAAATTCAGTTTGCCACCATATGGAAACAAAACCTTTGTTCCGTGTCACCGATCCGTTGTTTTAAACCGTCCTTAACCCGCTTTTCTGGGGACAAAAAAAACCTCTATGATATTGCACAGATTTATCGTGTACTTTTGGTAACTTTTGAGTATATAAATCAGTCCATACACCAATCAACGCTTACATATATGGTATAAGAACACCCATTCAATAATGTTAATTCATTATATTTTCATGTGACATGGATTGAAATATTTAGTCAAATAACATCTAAGGTACAAACATGTACACCTCATGTATATTCATGAACATATTCATGCTATTTCATTGGCTGAATGATTAAAGTGCTATTTCTCTAGGAAAATAGTTCCAAACTGTTTCCCTATAACCTTGTCCCCCAGAGTCAAAGTGAGGTGTTAAATATAAAACAAATTACATGGGTTTATATCAGGGGAAATAAGGCCACACATTTTCCTTGGTAATCATTTGTAGCGGTAGCCAGCACAAGGGAAAATGAGGGTGCCCTATTTTCCAGATATTAAAGGATTTGTATATTGTTCATTGGTGTGCGTTTGACTCGAGCAGCAGCCATATCTTCAAAGTGATCTTTTGAAAAATATAAGTGTCAGTATGACCTAATTGTGGTTCTCAAAACAAATAAGCTACATGCATTAAAGTAGATGTTGTGAATGTTGTACCTGCTGTATGATATTTACATTACAAATTGTGCACTAAAATAGATATGAATTAAAAACAAATGTTTGCTCACCACACCTAGTGTGTCCATTAAAAATAATCCACAAACTCTGCAATTACGGTAAGCTCACAGTTCAAATCAAACACAACAATATAATACATAATCCTTAATTAATATTGAAAAACGGAGTTTCTATTAATAAATGACACCTAAAGAAGTATGTGTTGTTTCTTAATGATCTTTACTGTCCTCTCTACACGGCCAATTCTTCATGGTAGTTACCATGCAGCTACAATGAGTAGACAGGAATTACCTACCCATTAGACATACACTGCCGCTCAGCAGCTGGTATTTCTCATGCCAATTTGATTTTTAGATATTTTGGCATAGATATTTGCATTTTTTATTAAAACAAGCATGAATATGGGGATTTTTTACGATGCCAGATTCGAATTTGTAATGATTTTCCTTAAATTTATCATAAATGTCAACAGAACCAAGTTGATAGAGCCCCGTTTGCTCCCTTTCCCCAATGGTGTCGTAACAACTGGGGATAGTACGTGGTAGCAGAATGTGTACTCAGTACTGTCTACAACCATATACACCCTATCCCACCAGACCTAGTTGGAACTACAGGGTAGCCATTGAGGTAGGTTACTGTAGAGTAGCACATCACGTATACCTAATAACTGTACTCTAGAAGCCCTACCTTGCAGTACTGCATCGCAACTAGCCCAGTGTGTACGTGAGTAGATGCCGTATAGGCTACCACAGGAGTAAGAAAACGGCCGTTGTTTGTGATTGATGTATTCAATTGCTAAAAACCAGTGATCCGAGTAAAACAAATATATTCTGACATTCTGTTCTGACATTTGACACAATTGTAATTTAAAAAAAAAAAGTGAACGTGAATGACACTTTCATCCAAATTAACCCAGATCACTTGGGATACTTTTCATTGATTATTCTTCACTTGTGTGTTCCATATAGTGTGGCACCACAAACAACAGTAAAGCACCAAAATTGGTGATAACACATACCACATAAAGGTGATTACATATTGTCATGACGCTACCGCTTGGTGTATGCCGCTTGCAGAATCGAGCTAATATAGTCAAGCGGCACTATTGCTTGGAACTACATCATGAGCGGCATCGCTCCAGAGTTGAATTCAAATCAAGTCAACTCAATGCGATTTGTCCCGCTTTTTGCAAGCGGCAGTCTATCGCAGGTAGATCAATTTATTGCTTGCCGTTTGGTCAACGCAAAGCGATTCTGACCTTATTGCGTAGTACGTAAATTTTAAACAAGAGCGGCAAAGCGGCACCGACATTATGTCAACACTTAATGTACTACATGTTTCATTTGAGTTGTTCGATTTGAACTGTTTTAAATCACAATAAGAGTTTGCCATCATGTAGAGGGAATAACAGTGAAGCCCACAGTAGTAACACTGGTCTCATGGAATAAACTGTATGAAGCCGATATCATTCCATGTGCAGAGGTTTGGTTTTGTAACAAAAATGCATGAAATAATAGCAAGCCATTAGGAGTTAAGTGACACTGACTATGGTAGCTATTCAGGTACTGTGTAATTAAACACTGGAATCAAGTTCATTTTTTCATAAAAGTAACACCTCTTTCAAACTTCCAGCTATTTACAGGCCTGACTTGTAGAATTGATAGCATCTTATATAAAAGAGGATGAAATAATGCCCGATCTGTCTACTTGGGCAGTATAACCTACCAAATTTGCTGCCCTATAATACCTATACCAACTTATGCACACATACAAATGGCAGAAATATTTGTAAGCACATAGATGTGGCCATGCTGTTTGCAGCACACTGGAACTCATTCCTTAAAGGTGCAACAAGATATTTTAAATAGCAGGTGTCCCGAAAAAATGTGAAAATTTTGAATTTGGCACTGGTGTAAAGCGTTATCAAAATATCCCATCTGACAAATTAAGGCTGAGGAACTGTTTCTTGGTACAAAATATTGTGAAATTTCTATTTCGTATAGGAGCAAACTCCCGAAATTCCAGCCTATGTTTTTCTATTGAAATATGAGCATATACAAAATCACCTTCTTTTTCAGTTTAAGTTATTTCTGTAACGCAAATAAAGTGTATGGATTTAGTGAGTGTCAAATCTAATAGAAATAATTGATATCACAGAATATGGATGACTTGAAATTCTCATTGCACCTGTTTTTTGTTTAATTAATGGTTAAATGTTTTCAAACCTCTCAAAAATTCAACCAGATAATTTTATTAGAGGAATACTCAAAAAAATCTAAGGATGTTATTTTGTTACGCTTTTGACAGTGTGGTCTAAAAATTGTCACATTGGCATAACAGGAAATTTGGGTAGGTACATTAGCTTTAAATTTTTATTTGTACTCTTTTCAATAAACAAAACCAACTTAATGTAATATGCCTTTTCCCTTAAAACCTTACTAAAAACTTGGTTGCCTTTTCCATCCCTACTTTTTTTCGTTCTAAGGGTGGTGGGTTTTTTCAAAATCTACTGTAATAGTTTTTTTTTTGTGGCATAATAACATTTAAAAGTTGGGATTCCAAATAGTGTAAAACAGAAAATACTTTTCTTTAACATAACAGGTTTCCTTTCTTTGATGTCGTATACTTTTTTCTTTGATGTTCTAGAATTAATGGCAGTGGGCTAAACGACCCACAAACCTTAATGGCTGCACTCTGACCAACTGCATTGAACATTAGAACATAGAGGGTTTCACGTAAAACATCTATGTTGAGTCAACTTATTTTCCCTGACTTACACGCAACTCAAGATTCAATATGTAAACAGTATTGACATAAATCAATTTCTTTACAAAATGCTAAAATGAAAAATGTTAAATTACAAATGAATTCTCTCTACCAAATTAAAGTTCTTTCAAATTTTAATGAAATTTGCAGTAGTTCCAAGACACATACCATGTTACAATATTTACCAAATTACAAGTTTTTAAAAGCAAACAATGAACAATTGGACTGATGAATATTGTTGCGTAGATATCTATCAGACCACTTTGGCAGGACATTACATTCCTCTCCCCCACCACTTGTGGCACCTGAGGTAATGCCATGATGTGTTTATTATTATTCTGATTTAGAGTTGATTTTTACTTATGTACTCTAGAAACAAATCACTTGGTTACGATAAAAATATTTTAAATTGTGCAGTCTGAACGCACATTTTGTGGATGCAAGGAATCATTCTCAAGTTAAGTCAGGCAGGTCTGGAAACTTGTTTCAATCTTACGTTTAGACTCAGTAACTTTGTATGAAGTGGGACTGAACTTGGCCAAAAGGCATAATAACACTAGAATATAATGTGAAACCCAAACATATCGTGTCTGTATAAAATGGGTCTTTTTGGCACCAATTACATGTGAAAAAACTACATTTGGTAGAAATAAAATATCACAAAACCTGTGTAATCATCAGAATGGCAGTATTTATTGGTGGGAATTTGAAATAAATAAGATATATTCAATGAAATAGTATAAAATATTTGCCAACTTCCACAGCACTCAGTAGTGTATACACAAAAAATTTGCATTAGTACAATGTGCAATTGTGATCGAACTTATGCAACCATACAGATATATTTAGTAACATTAAATTTTAATGCAGTCTTTGCTGGCAAAGCTCTAATAGCCAGGCATTTTGGGTAACTGATTTCCACATAACTATATCCATATACACCAATGGCCAGTGGACTAACAGTGGCACTGTAATTATTCAATATGATCCTTCACATAGTCTACAGGACTCAAAAGTGACTTACTGAAATTTTTGTATCTCTCCCATTAAGATTCTTTATGGAAATGGGCCACACAATGCAATCATGGGGAAAAGTCGATATCCAAAGCCTATATATACTTTATTTGATCTCGTGATGTAGACATCATGATGTGACTCTGTATCGCTCGAAGCGTTGATTCGACTGTGCTGCCTTTTGTTCTCGTGCGTAAATGCTGGAATTCCAAAGTCCCTGATACGTTTTTCGTTGCAAATCCTAACATGCACAGTGACGTCCCCCTCAACTGAGATCTAACATAGTATAAAATACAAAGTAAACACGTATATGTGACTCGGTTGGTGTAGTTTAGTCAGTATACATAATATTGGTGTTAAATGCAGATTCCCGCTTAACAGCTTATACAATACATGCATCCTTTTTCTGTCCTAGCGATGACAAGAATGTATGTTGTTTATATGTTATTAATCAGTTGTGTGGGTTAATTCAATGGGTATTTGTACCTTCACAATTCATGTTAGAATAATATTAGTAGGGTGGTTGGGCATAAATGGCTATTTTTTTCTAATTTCTTTCAAAACGATGGATTCCCCTTGGCATTTTTGTGGTGCTAAAAACAAATCAGGAACGCTTTTTGGCCAAGATGAATTTTGTTTTAGTTCGTAAAAATACTTGTTAAATTTTGTAAACATTGAGAATCATAGGATATTTTTCCTATTTCAGAAAAGAACAAAAACGACTTCCTATTCTGGATTTTCATAAATTCCTCAAAAGTTGGCAATTAATAATAGCAGTCTACCACATTTTTCAAGAAACATTAAACAAGTCATTCTAATGGCAGAAAACTATTTTGTTACAAAAGTCATTTCAATGGAGGCAAGGCATACACAGAATACACACATGACCCAGATCTTATGTGTTACTGGATGTTGAAAGACAGTGTATTGTTGTAAGGTCAAGCCTTTCTAACATGTCAATACCTGCCAATTGTAACTGAGTGTTTGTCCATACCACAAGTGATGCTATTATTAACCTTACAACAGACTATTTGCAAGAGTCTTGTACGATTGTGCTATGAAGGCATTGTATTGTTGCAAGGTCAAGCCTGTACACCCAGTTACATAACTGCAGTGCCATGCCAATGCCATGCCAGTGTGTTTTCATTTCAACTGTGATGCTATTATTAACAAACAAAGACCGTAGAAGGCAATTTCTTGTAAGTAAAGAGTTGTTTTTAGTGGCTGTGATAATTCAGAACCATTAGGAGAAATGATTGCAGTGCTTATGAGTGACTCTACTCCCTCAGCAAGGTGAAGAACACTTTTCTTTCTTTTGGCATCGTGAACTTGATTACTTTGGTGACAACAGTGTTTTTTATATTTTAGGGAAGCAATAATACCTATGCTTATGTGCTAGTAATATAAAGTTCAATGGTTTTGTTGTGTCAGATTTTGGCAAGTTAATAATTTAACCACCAAACCCCATTGACTTCATGTACCAAACTTAAAAGTCATTTTTAACCACCTAAAAATTCACCTAGGCGAAAAAGCTCCCGATTTGTTTGTCAGCAACCAAAAATGGCCTAAGAATCCCCTCGTTTTGAAAAAGAATCGTCACTTGCCACCCCTACTATTAGTTATTAACGTTGGCGCAGCGTTCTTCCCTCGCCTTTCACCCATGAGGTCTCGGGTTCGATTCCGGAATGGGACTCGTTCTCGGTGGCTTTATGTTAATTTGGTTTCTCGATCCATACTCGTTCCCGCAGGTTTTCCTCCGGCTACTCCGGTTTCCTCCTGCTTCAAAATCGAGCTTCTTGGCATAAATCTGG